>SMGU01002897.1:0-13447 GCA_004348175.1 Puccinia novopanici | reverse complement strand
GTGACTCATTTTAAGCTAAAATTTAGTAGTCGGAAAATTTTTTAAGGGGGATCGGAAGCGAAAAACGCTATCGTGAACCCCCCTAATAAGTTATCTTTATTTTTTATAATTAATATTATAATATTAATCAATTATTGTATCAATCCTTATAATATTATTACTGGTGCAGTATTATTACAAGAGTAATACTTTACACATAATATCAGCGCCCATAATCATGAGTACAAATTCTACATAGCCCCTCATTAATTATCATAGTAAATGTTTGCATGATACAAGCTGTTAACAGCCTTTGAAAGCGTCAAAATTATGTGTAAACAAACTCACATATGCTGGTAATAATTCTTATTACACCTTTACACATAAATATAGGTTTTAAAAGCCCCAGAAAGTGTCACAGATATTTATAATATAAATTACACTTTCTCTAATAATTATTGCAGCAGATGAATATTTGAGATGAGGAGTTAACAGCTCCAGAAGCGTCACCAGTAAGTGTAAAATTAAGTACATGTGATCACAATAATTACTGCAGTAGATATACAGATGAGATTAGGAGTTAACACACCCAGGAAGCGTCACAATTATGTGGAATTAACTCCCTTGGGAATTAATAGAGTTACTGATGGCTGAACTCCCATAACCAGGAATTAACAGCTTCAGTAAAATAACTAAATCTGGTATAAATTAAATTCAAATTTTCTTAAATAAATTACTACTGTACTTTGAGCACATAATATAGCACTAGAAAGCACCACTGAAAGAAAAACTCAATCCGCTGCCTGCAGTTGACATTCAAGTTGCCTTTGTGCATGAAGGCAACTTGCATTTCAACTGCAGACAATTGATTAAGTTTTTCTTGCAGTGTGTCACCATCACTGGTACTGGCTTGAATAATTCCTCAATTGGGCCACAAATTACCATGAGATCCACCACATGATCAATAGTGCTCATGAGGTGTCTCATAGTACACACTACAAACATTTCAAATTTCTCCCCACAGGGAATTTCAAAAATTGGGCTGGAGGAATTTGTTACTTTTTCAAAAGTTGATCAAACTGTGCCAAACTGAGCATCCTCAGCCCAAAAAAATAAAATTTGCCAAACTGAGAAAAAATCATGGGATAATTGTTTGCTGAGTTTTACTTTTGATGCCCAGTGGGTCTGGAGCAGGCCTGGAGCAGGCCTTGGATGGGCCAGTCCCAAATACACATTGGTCCAGCATTGGAGATCATGAGCTTTTCCTAAACACCCCTTTGATGTGGGCCAAATGTGCTTTTGGGGCAGGCCCGAATTAGGCCCTCCAGGCCGTACAGGCCCACAAAAAACTCAGCAAAACATTCTCCAATGATTTTCGCTCAGTTCAGCATTTGTTTTGGCTGAGGATGCTCAGTTTGGCACAATTTGATCAAATTTTGAAAAATTACTGAATTCCCCCCACCTAACTTTTCAATTACCCTTGGGGGGGAATTTCAAATGTTTTTAGTGCATGGATGGGGATGTTGAAAAGGCAAAATTCATGGAGCTTGAAACCAAAAAGAACTTCCGTGGAATTGACATAGGGCAAGAGGGTAACATGGAATACACTGAGGATGGTGACAAAAACAGCAGAATGAATGGATTTCTGCCCCATCCCAAGGAAAATTTTCAGGACCCCAAGGATATGGTTGAGAAACAAGAGCTTTGCACAAAAACATGGTTTGTCTTCAATCTGTGTAAGGAGATCCAATAAAGGCATGAAGAACTTATTGAAATGTGACAGGTATGTGCTTATATTTATATTTATATTTATATTTATATTTATATTTATATTTATATTTATATTTATATTTATATTTATATTTATATTTATATTTATATTTATATTTATATTTATATTTATATTTATATTTATATTTATATTTATATTTATATTTATACTTATATTTATATTTATATTTATATTTATATTTATATTTATATTTATATTTATATTTATACATATATTTATATTTATACTTATACTTATACTTATACTTATACTTATACTTATATTTATATTTATATTTATATTTATTTTTATTTTTGAGGGGGGGGGGATTAGCCCAGGGACCCCTTTACTTGTGTGAATAATGGCTCTGGCGCCGAATTTAATTTGCTTTGTTTACTTTACTTTACTTTAATTTTCTTTTCTTTTCTTTTTTTCCAAAAAAATTGAGGCGCCAACCCCCCTGTTTTCATTTTTTTTTCATTTTTTTATTTTTTATTTTTTATTTTTTATTTTTTATTTTTTATTTTTTATTTTTTATTTTTTATTTTTTATTTTTTATTTTTTATTTTTTATTTTTTATTTTCTATTTTTTTCTTTATTTTATTTCATTTTCTTTATTTTTTTGAAGAAATAGGATTGTCAAACCGCAGTTTTTTTTTAAAAAAGAAAAATAAATAAATTAGAACAGTCACCCCCAATTATTAACAAAATATTAGACCAGCAACCCTTAAAATTGGGGGAAGGGGTCTTGACATCCATTGGCTATGTTTTGAACCATTGTGACAATAAAAAATGATGGTAAAAAAGTGCTCTAAATGTTTGCTTGGATCTTTCTTTCAGTGTAACTGGAGCACAGATATTGTAATTGCACTTTTTCATGAATGCGAATATTCCTTACCTTTTGAATTCCTTTTTTTTTTGTCTTCTTTTACGTAACAACTCCTCATATACCAAGGATCAAAACCCCACTTTCAGCCTAGGAAACAAAGTTTTACCCTGCATCCAAAGACCCAAAATCCTTCAAATCACACAAGGGTGGAGGAAATCGATGGGGGTCCCACCAAAAATCTACTTTTTGGGGCAGATGTTCAGTACGATAATACCGCTGTACAGCCTAAACCAACCCCTCAACAGAACTTGAGCCTCAAAAAAAAAAAAAAAAAACCCCGCAGCAACATCAGTATTACCTGACAATCCAATTTTTTTTCAAACCACAACCAAATCATGATTGTCAACCACATGTGATAAGTACATGACGTGCAACCATCCATAAACGCAAATTCAAGGGGAATATGAGATGGGCTGCAAGGAGCAAGAGCTCACAGCACTTTTGTAGTGATTGAACATGTCACACGTAACATTGATATTACCGTTGAAGAACAGCCAGATAAAATAACCAGGAAGGCGTCAGGAAGCAACTTTTTTTGGTCGTGATGAGGCCAGAAGGTGGCGGACGGAGGGCAGACATGGACTGGCCCAAACTTTTTCGTATGTTCCAAACAAGGGAAGGAGTAGGGAGGACGTAACGAGACAAACCATGGCGTGAGAAGGAAGAAAAAGAAAGACGGAGGGCGGGGGGAAATGAAGAGCGAATAAATATACAGAAGAGATCAGAGGAGAAAGAAAGAGAAAAAAAAGGAAAAAGAAGAGCGTCATGTAGGCTTCGTGACAACTAACTATGGTGGCAAGGATTGGAAAAATTTCATGTGGGCTTAGTGCCAACGACGGTGGCGAAGATCTCGTCGGATTGTTTTTGAGCAGAGGTTGAGGCAGTGTTGGCAGCACTGACGACCGCTTTGAGTAAGGAGGTGGTGACGCTGTGGATTTGAGATAGATCACCAAAGGGTCAATAAGCCGAGAAAGAATGTGATTGAGAGATCCACTGGTACTTACTCTTCATCAACACCAACTCCCCAAACGTGTCGACCCCGTTCATCTTTTAATTCAATGTAGGAGGCGGCCTTGGTCTCACTACCGGAGCCGATGGCCTTCTCGGAATAACTAACCACATCGAGCATCAGCCCACAGTGGGTTCTCATGGCGTTCATCATGGCGCTGACGGGCCCGTTTCCTTCGCCAGACAGTTCCACTTTTTCCTTGTCTTTCAAGATGGTTGCTTGGAGCACCTTACGGGGCGGCAGAGGCTCGCCGGTGGTCGGGTCGATTTGTCGCATTCCATCTGTCTGCTTTACATTGGTGATCGAGTAATCTTCCAGCTTGAATCGTCCTTGGTGACCCAGACCGAGGTGATAGGCTGTGCGGAAACACTTGGTCAAATCTTCCACTGTCATCTCGCGTCCAGTTCTGTCGGCCAAGTTTTGCACGATCCCATAGAAGGCCACTTGCATTCTTCTGGGCATGTCCAATCCAAGATGTTCTTGGATGAGATAGGCAACCCCTCCCTTGCCTGATTGAGAGTTGACACGAATAACCGCCTCGTAATCACAACCGATATCATGCGGGTCGATCGACAGGTAAGGCATTTCCCAGGGCGAATCGGCCTGTTGGATTGCAAAACCTTTCTTGATGGCATCTTGATGTGAGCCACTGAAGGCGGTGAAGACTAGGTTGCCCGAGTATGGATGACGCGGGTGAACGGGGAGATCGTTACATTCCGTGACAACATCAATCACTTTTTTGATGTCGCTGAAATCCAAATTGGGCGCTATGCCGTGAGAATACATGTTCAAGGCTAGCGTGACAAGGTCGACATTTCCCGTTCTCTCCCCGTTTCCGAATAAGCATCCTTCAACTCGATCAGCACCTGCCATCAGCCCAAGCTCTGTCGCAGCAACGCCTGTGCCACGATCATTGTGGGTATGCAGACTAATGTGACAATGTTCTCGATCGGTTATGTTCCGGCAGAAATATTCAATCTATGAACAATACAAGTTCAAAGGGGGGATTTTGTTAACCTGGTGCGCCACTCCAGTAGTTCAGGCTCTAGATCCGCCTACCTGGTCTGCATAGACATTGGGGGTAGACACCTCCACTGTCGCGGGTAGATTGAAGATGATTGGATGACTTTTCTTCATGTCTTTTCCCTGGAACCAGACTTTTTTAACGGCCTCGCAGATCTCGACGGCGAATTCGGGTTCAGTTTGAGAGAAGGTTTCGGGAGAGTATTGGAACTGCCAATTGGTGCGATCGCCCCGAGAGATAGCCTCATCAGAAAGTTGTCGGACCAGTTCGGCGTGTCGGACGGCAAGGTCGATAGTCTTGGCCTTGGAGGCTTGGAAGACGGTTTGGCGAAACAAGGGCGAGGTCGCGTTGTACATGTGGATGATCACATTCTTGCCATCCTGAACCGCGTCAAACGTTCTCCTGATTAAATCTTCCCGAGCAGGCGAAAGAACCTGCAAAGTTGGTCGATAATCGCCGTGAGAATTAGTATTGCTTCCCATTATTTTTTATTTTACACCTCATTTTACTGACTTGAATTGCTACATCCTCCAAGTTGGGTTGACGACTCTTAGCAATTTTTCTAACAAAGTCGAAATCGGTATCGCTAGCGGCAGGAAAGCCGACCTCGATTTCTTTGAAGCCACAGCGGAGTAAGAGGTTGAAGAACTTGGTCTTTTGTTCCACTGTCATGGGGTTCACGAGAGATTGGTTCCCATCTCTGAGATCGACTGCGCACCATCGGGGGACCTTATTGATTGTCTTGCCTGGCCATGTCCGGTCTGGTAGATTAACTGTGGGAGGAGGTTGGTATTTCGTCGACGGCCGCTAGTAAGAGGGGGGGCAAGAGAACCGTGTCAGTGTTGCTACTCAGTAGCCTTCTAGTAATCCTAGTCTTAAAAAATTCTACTTGTACTGTTCTCAGTTTTCTAGAATCTGTTTATCCCTACTAACCTTCAGCATGGCGCGGGTGGGGTGGAAAGCATTGAAGCGTGCCACGCAGCTGTGCCCAAACGGAGCGCGAATCATTGTATGCCTGGAAAAAGAGCCGGGTGAAGATGGTCAACAGGCCGTGGGTTGGTATGGGGGTAGTATCGTGGTCGGTTTTCGCTGCAGACTCAGGTGAGCTTGGGGAGGTAAAACCTTAAAAGTGCTTCTGCATATCTGCGTGGGTTTTGATTTGGGGCGGGGAAAAGTTAGCAGAATTCCTGTGAGTGAATATGCAAAATGCAATAGCACCGTTATGCATGTAGAGGGAACCCCAAGTCGGGGTCCCATCGGGTCCCGTTACAGTGGTTTCATTCGCACAACGGCCCCCTTGGGGCCGAGCACCGCAAGCTGCTACTAAGGCTGGGACCCGAACTGCACCCCCGGGGAATTCCCCGGGTGGTACACCCCGGGGTGCAGGGTCCAGGATGGGCCTCAAGATACCCCCCGAACCCCGGGTGGTTGTGAGGTTAGCTTGGGAGGAAGTTGGGACAGGATACGGTGGCCAAAAAGGCAAAAATAAGATATTTTTAGGCTCATTATTTCATGGCGGCAAGGAAATAAGTGTGTATTTACATATTACAATTGAGGTTTTGAAAAAAAAAAAAAAAAAATAACATAAAATAGATACCACTTAGTTTTCGTGGAGGAACAAACAACCCCAGTCCTTAAGGCACAGGAGCTTTTCAACACTCTCGGATTCAAGTGATGAGCGTTGCCACGATATAATTTGTCGGCCCTTAGAAAAGACTCTCTCCGACGAGGCGCTGGTGGCTGGAATTGCCAAATAATGACGAGCCATTTTTGATAAAATCGGAAACGTCTTCTGTCGAGATGCCCAGTACGCAAGTGGCTTCGTCTCCTTCGGCTCTGTGTCCTCTTTGAGGTACTGCTTCATCTCTGCTTTGGCAGAATTCAGAATTGCATCCGGTTCATCGTACAATTCGGATGAAAAGAAATCGGTCGAGGGTGTTTTATTGTTGGATGACGAGGGAAATGTTGAGGGTATTGGCTCGGTTGACTGAGCACTATTGGCTGCTTCTTCGAATCCTTTCGCGACACGGAGGAAAGTTCTGATGATTGAATCTACAGATACTTGGTAGTTCTCTTCGATGAAGCACGCTTGCTTCTTCCATGTTTTTGTTTTGAACGTCGGATCCAGTATCATCGCACAGATGTAGGCTGGCTTCTTGAGGGCAGCCACAAAATAGGCTTCGATCTTCTCGATAATTTGCGTGGCAGGTTGAATTAACTGTGCCTGATCATACAGACCACATTGAACTCGCTTCAATGTTTTCAGCAGGATGATATATATGGGTAAAGCTTTTTTAAGCGTTGGGTAGGTTGATGCACACAGCATTTGGGTAGCTTCGTTGAGTGGCTTCAGTAATTCCATTATGTTGGCCGCTTGATCCCACTCAACCAGAGAAAGAAGGTACGGTTTCGTCTTGGCATTCTCGTTACAGTAGTGGTTACAAGCCTTGCAAAGTTGGATGGCCCGATTGAACATTTCAAATGTCGAGTTCCACCTGGTGGATACGTCAATCTGTAGACAAACAAAATGGTGCCCATCGTCTTGAAGCTCGGGCTGTACAAAGTTTACGACCTCGCAAAATCGTCCTCGATGTTGCGGAGTCGACCGGACATGAGTGCAGATCGAATGGAGCCTCTTGAGGATGGTCTTGAGGTTGATGGCAAAAGTGATGCCATCTGGAACATCAGTCAAATTTGATCTGTGCATGACGCCCCTCACAGCTTCTTCAGGTTCATCAGTGCCCATCAAAATTTCTTGCCCTTCTTCATCTTCAACATCGATGCCTCCGAGAACTGCCAGCCCAGCCTTAGCTCCAAGATTGATCACGTGAGCTATACAACCAAGCAACTGTTTGCTGGTGTCAAACGAAGGTAATTCAAGTTGCAGTTCTCGAGCCATTCTGCCGTTTGTCGTCGCATTATCGGCAGTGATTGTGTGTAACTTGCCAAGGAGGTTGAAATCCTTGAGGACCTTATAGAACAAGTTGGCAAAGTTTTTTGCCGGTATGCTTGCCTAAAAAAGGGTTGGACCAAGAATCAAAATTAAATGCTAATCAAAGCTGAAAGAGAGAAAAAAGCGCAAACCTTCAACCTTGGGGATTGCAAGAGTCAAATCAAACATTTCAAATTGGCTGTTAATGAAGTGAGCCGTGACGGCCATGAATGCGGTCACGTTTGGGGCCGTCCATGCGTCTTGAGTGAAGCTAACCACATCTTGTTTGGCCAGGAAATCAAGCTTGATTTTCTCTTGCGAACAGAGATACATTCGTGAAAGGTGTGTAGACAATGTCTTTCGAGATATGGAGTCGATCATAGGCATTGCATCTTCATTCAAGAGTCGCAGGAGCTTCTTGAAAGCAGGCCTTTCCACCAGTGTGAAAGGAAGATCGGCGTCTGCGATCAAATAAACTAACGCAGTCTTGAGCGTTTTGTGGTTAAGCTGGCTCTGGATAAAAAAAAAAAAAGTTAGCTCATCAAAAATCAATTTACGGAATAGTTATTATAGACAAGCTGCACATACCTTTGCAGCCAATTTGCTTGTCTTGGTCCATTTAGCAATATCAGACTGCGATTTATCTAATTTTTGGGAGAGCTTGGGGTCGACTAAGTGATGCATCTTCAAGAGGTGTTCGTGAAAATTTTTGGTACTGCCGCTTCGATCTTTTTTCAACTTGCTGCCGCATTTTTTATTATTCTTCAGGAGTACTTGGCAAATTGCTTCCCGGCCATCTTGAGTGGGTTGGAAGTGGTTCCAAACCCAACTCCGCTTCAACGATTGCGCCCTTGGTTCTTGCGAATCGTATTCGTCATCAACATCAATAGAGATCACGTTTGATTGCGCCTGGGAAGTCGAATATTCAGCAGTTGACGCTGGAGGGGGTTCGGGCTGGTTTCCGGCCCTTCTGCGCTTCATTCCGGCGGTGGTGAGGATTGAACAAAGGGCCGTCGGAGGTGTGGAAGTTCACCAGCCGCCTCCGGAGGCCAAAATGTCTAGTACCACCCGGGGTTCAGGGGGTCCACCCGGGTGGTTTCGGATGTGGGGTCCGGGATGAGCTCTACCCCCCGTCCCAAACCCCGGGTCCCAGCCTTAGCTGCTACTCCGGCTGCTGAATTCCTGGATATGGCCACTGCGGCGCAGTTCTAGCATCCCATGCTAGAGGCTCATCACACTGCTAGCTGCTATAAATCCCTACTCATCTTTGTGAAATTCCAATCCCCGCTACTCCCAAATCACCAACTCTACAAGTACAATAATTGAAGATATGGAGATCAACAATGACAATACAGAAACTTCCACCCAATTCAACTCAGAATTACTATTGCCCCAGATTAAAAAGCAATTTTAATTAAAAAAAAATGAAAATGAAAAAGGGGAAAGGGAAAAAATGTACAATCTTGGTGATTCAAAAGGGGGTCAAGTGGAACTGGCACTTCTTGTGTTTCTTGGTGTTGTTGTTGAGTGCAGTGTGATGATTGTTGTTTTTTTTTTTTTTTTGGCAGAGGAAATTTTGTTGAAGATATGTGGGGGATATGGGGAAGGAGGAATCACTAAGATGCTTTTGATACCTGCAGTTTGGGCTGCTATAGTGTTGCTCCTTTTGACCCTGGTATAGCAGCTCAAGTTGTTTTGACAGAATGTATGACCCAGTACTGCTAAATTTAGTATAGCAGTGTAATTTAGCAGTCATGGTGGAGATGTTCTTAGAAACAATGAGTCCCTGTAGATTTTAGGCCTGTAATAGGAGGGTTCACATAGACATTTTTTAAGTTTGATGATTTTATAAATCAGCAAACACTAACTAGAAATCAGAACACTGTCAGAAATACAGTTCACAAAGGCAATACCCCAAACTATACACTAACATGCTGTGGAAAGAAAAACCAAACAGCTGGTTGACTAAGAGTTCTCCTCTGGTTGTATCAAGTACTCTTGGGTTTCACTGCTGAAAACTTGGATGGTACCATAAGTATACTCCTTTACTCTGATAATAAACACTACCTTCCACTGCTCTTTTCTGTGTGCAACCCAGAAAAAGATTCTGCATATTCTGCCTTTGAGTGTTCTGAGGCTTGCCTTGACTCTTGATATTGGCACTCTGTCTACCATAGATAGATAGATCGATCTAACAGTCCCCCACACCCTCAACCATAGCTTCACCCCCTGCCCCCCAACTCCACACATTCCACTGTTTCCTGCTTCCCTGATTTCCTGAACTTGTGCTGCCATTTATTTCCACTCTCTGCCGCACAACCCTGATTCAGCCTCCCCTGCATATGCCTTTCTCCTCAAGCCCCTGCTCCCCAATTGCCCAACCCCTTGGACTTTTCACCCCAGTCTGGATTGTCCCCGCAGCAACCCTTGTCTTCCCAACTCTCCTTTGATGCCCTCTCAAGCCCCCAAACCATTTTATTGACCACTGCCAAATTTTCAACCACAATTTCTCCACTGTTGCCTTTCCTCCCGGCTGCTGACAGAAGCAGCTACATGCTTCTTCTCAGCCCAACAAAAGCTCTGACAATGCTTTCCTTTGTTTTTTGAGCCACCTCAGCTTTCCATTGACACAATGCCCTCAGCAGCACAGGGCCACTGCTGAGCCTCACTGCAGCTGCCTCACATATAGAGACTCCACTAGGCTCACTACAAATTAACATACTCAATAATCTACCTTCTCCTTCTTCTCCACCCCCGCACCCAAACATCATGTGTCAATCTTCTCCGCACCAGCAGATATTAAACAACCTCTTCTTCCTGTACATGATGGAGTTTTTATCAATTCTCATCTCACAGATTATGAAACAAACAAATTTACCAACGCCTATGGGAAAAGATGTATTTCTTGGATTTAGAAGAACTATCCAATCAACTGGTGCCTTTGATATCTTTGCAGTATCTTGACCCTTGCCCAAACCAAATTTACCATTTGTGATGAATATGATCTTGCAGAGGTGTTCCAACTACCTGACTAGACATTCAAAAAAGCAATACAGACTTCCAAGCCAGGTTTTGTGTATTTTTACAAAACATTCAGGAGGTTTTCATGCCAAAGGGCAATTGAACTAAACTTTAAATTGCACATTAGCTTTCAATAACATTGGAACAGCTTGGATGGAGTGGAAATGGCACTTCAATAGGTTGATTTTTGCACAACCTCAATGTGGGATGCAAAACTGTTGTCAAGATCATTCATTTAGTTCTGGAATGTATTGTATCACTGGGAAGGAAATGTGTGATATTACCAGATCAAAATAGATTATGATGATTCTATACCATAATGAGAAAAGAAAGTTTCAATGCCTGCCTCAGATTTGTAAATGGGACTATGTTTCCCATCTTCCAACAACCTGGTTTTAACAGATTTTTTTTCAAAAAGAAGTATTCCGTCAATGCCCAGATAATCTTTAACTGTGATAAAATTATCATTAATAGGGGGTATCAAATATGACCAAATCTACCTTTATCAGCAGCGGGCCAGCTACGCTACTTGTAGCATTAGCTTAGCGTAGTGTTAGCTTATTAAGCTACGCTACATTAAAGCTACCGTTAGCACCAATTTTTGACAACTAAAACTACAGGATTTTGAAAAAATAATTGTAGCGTTAGCATAGCGTTAGTTGTGCTCCCCAAAGTACAACTAACGCTAACCAGATTTCCCATTAGCAGTGTTAGTTGTCAAAAAAGCTACACTAACAAGTAGCGTAGCTTGTGTATCAGCTACACTAACCTGTAGCGTAGCTTATTTCTCGGCTATGCTAACCTGTAGTGTAGCTTGTGCATCAGCTACGCTAACCTGTAGCGTAGTGACTGTATCAGCTACGCTAACATGTATCATAGTGGTTGTATCAGTGACACTGAAGGGTAGAAAAGTGGCTGTACAAGTTATATTGCCAACATTCAGTGGAAGGATTTCAGAATGTTGTTGTGTCTTATTAGTATAGCAGGAGTAAAAATTCAACCGTTCTGAGGTGGAATATAATATGGTCCACTGGGCTCAATTAGATCCTGTTCTGTCCTGGATATAATTGGACCCTGTGGACTACATTTCACCTCAGACCAATCAAATTTCTTACCATGCTATGTGGTATATGAGTGAAAACCTTGATGATGAGACTCCAACTTGATTTTTCAATCTGAACCATCAACAAATTACACAACCCAACTGGTTTTTGATGCACTTCATCATGGAATCAATCAACCTAGGTATTCAACGCATAGTACATGCAAGAGTACAAAGCTGGTTGATGACTCTGGAATGCATCACTGGTTATAAAATAATTATTTTGTTTCTCTCTCTTAACGAATCCTTGAAAATTTTGTCATACTTTCTACCTGATGAATTTCAATGTATCTATTTAATGAAATGAAAATAAGAATTCTTTGAGATATTTGATAATTTTTGTTCCATTCCAGCTCTAATACAATACATCAAATTTTGATTTGTTTTAATTTTTTTAATTTGATGTTAGCTTGTGTAGTGTAGCATAACGTAGTGTAGCTGAGATTGTGTTACGCTATTTGGTAGTGGCAAAAAAGCTATGCTACAGATTCTTCAAAATTCTGTTAGCAGAAGAACAGCTACGCTAACTGTGAGTGTAGCGGAAAAAAATTTCAACTAACGCTATGGAAAACATTTTAAGGAAAACTTTCTGCTATGCTAACTGTTAGTGTAGCAGAATAAAATCACAACTAACACTACCCAAATTTGGAAGAAGAAAAAAAAGCACTACACTAACAGTTATTGGCCATGTAGCATAGCAGCCCACTATTGCCTTTATGTAATTGACCGGCTTTCAAAAACCCACTTTTTTAAAACATGTTTGTTCTTCACCAATAAGCTCTTAGGACCCATTAATGAAGAAATAATTTTTTTGATAATTGACTGGTTTCTAATGGTGGATTTGTTATATTTGATACCACCTAATTTCTTTATGGTTTGGCCTGGATCATGTGCCAATAGATATGTGTTCAAAAAAAGGTGACTATACAAGGAGCCAAGAATTTCTTTGGAACCAAGCATTTATTTTGAGTCAAGCATTTCTTTATTGAGGTATTTTTCCCTTATCTCTCTAAAATTATGGCTCAAGATATTTTTTTCTGAGTTCCCTCTTGGGAAGGTCAATATACTCTTGCTGATTCTGCATATCATCTCTCTCAAACATTAATACCCCAGCCAAATATTGGGTGGATAATATTAAAGCCAATTTTTTACTGGCCAATACACAAGTACAGAATGAACATACTATTGGCATTCTGAAGAGCCAATTTGCATCCTTGAAATAAATGTGATTAGACCTCTAAAAATAAAATAAAATAAAATAAAATAAAATAAAATAAAATAAAATAAAATAAAGTAAAGTAAAGTAAAATAAAATATAAATATAAATATAAATATAAATATAAATATAAATATAAATATAAATATAAATATAAATATAAATATAAATATAAATATAAATATAAATATAAATATAAATATAAATATAACCCACAATGATTTAAGACCAAACTCTATTTTGGCATCAGTTCAAAGCTTGCTTGCCGCCACAAATTTAACTGCAAGCAAGCAGTTACGTGAACCTGGCTAATCAAAATTAAAAAATTAAAAAATTAAAAAATTAAAAAATTAAAAAATTAAAAAATTAAAAAATTAAAAAATTAAAAAATTAAAAAATTAAAAAATTAAAAAATTAAAAAATCAAAAAATTAAAAAATTAAAAAATTAAAAAATTAAAAAATTAAAAAATTAAAAAATTAAAAAATTAAAAAATTAAAAAATT
>SMGU01002896.1:0-12710 GCA_004348175.1 Puccinia novopanici | reverse complement strand
ATAGATCAAAATAAAGTGGCAGCAGTTTTGAAGAAACCAGCCCCTGTAATAGAAAGAACTGCAAAGTTTTCTAGGATTTGCCAGTTATTACAGACAACACCTGGAAGGATTTGCAGCTCAAGCCAAGTGCCTTTATGAGATATGTTCTAATGACTCTGTTTTGAGATGACTCATGAAAGGATGAAGGCATTTAACGCAATTAGAGATCATCTCACCAAAGCACCCCTTCTGCTCATGCCAGACTTTAAGAAACCATTTAAATTATATGTTGATGCTTCAATGGATGGTCTAGGAGCTGCATTACACCAGCTTCAAATTATTAAAGACATGCCTGTAGAAGGACCCATATGTTTTATCTCTAGACAATTGAAAGACTCTGAAAGAAGATATGGAGCTAGCCAATTGGAGTGTTTATGTTTAGTATGGGCATTGGAGAAACTTCATTATTATCTGGATGGCAGTGTATTTGAAGTAATTACTGACTGTACAGCACTAAAATCTCTTCTTAATATGAAGACACCCAACAGACATATGTTAAGGTGGCAGATTGCTATACAAGAATATAGAGGTAATATGACCATTGTCCATAAAGCAGGAGCAATGCATAAGAATGCTGATGGACTGAGCAGATGGTCACTACCTAATACACCTGACAACCCTGCTTGGGTTCCAGAGGAGGTTGAACAGCTTCCTATTATGGGTATCAGTATTACTGATCTGGAGGATGAGTTCTTTGAAAATATTAGGCAGAGTTACAAGAATGACAAGAACTGTACTCTCTTAGTCCAAATCCTGAAGCTGGACCATAAAGATGAGGACTTGATCCAATCCTTAGACCCTGCTTGGAAAAAGGGCTATCAAGAAGGAAGATTTCACCTGTTTGATGGAATAATCTATCACAGAAGCAAACATACCTGTGTAATGACTGTCACAGATAGATTGCTGATCAATACAATCCTTTATGAATGTCATGATTCAAATTTTTCTGGACACCTGTCTGAAGACAGAACAGAAGACAGGATTAAGAACACAGCCTGGTGGCCAGGATGGAGAGAAGATGTACACCTCTATTGCAGTACATGTGAAAGATGCCAAAAAGCTAACAAAGCCACAGGCAAGAGGTATGGACACATGATGCAAATAGAAGAACCTACTATGCCATGGGAAACAGTGAACATGGATTGGGTTACTGGTCTACCACCGGGGGAAAGAAGAATTATAATGCTTGCCTGGTTATTGTAGACAGGTTTAGCAAGACACCAATTTTTCTACCATGTCACAAAGATGACACAGCTATGGACACAGCCTTAATGATATGGAATAGAGTAATATCATGGACAGGATTGTTCAAAAATATCATCAGTGATAGGGATCCTAAATTCACTTCTGAATTATGGACAAACCTATATCAATTATTGGGACCAAACTATCATTCTCTACAGCATACCACCCCAGACAGATGGCTTGGCAGAAAGAATGATACAGACCCTGGAAGATATGTTAAGAAGGTTCTGTGCCTATGGACTAGAATTCAAAGACTCTGATGGATTCACTCATGATTGGGTGACCTTACTTCCAGCTCTAGAACTAGCTTATAGAACATCTACCCATTCTTCCACAGGTAAAACTCCTTCATTACTAGAGAAAGGATGGAACCCAAGGTTACCACAAGATAGTCTTAGGAGAGATTTGATAGATATCCATCCTACAGCTGCCAGCTTCAAGACTATGCTGGATAAAGCCAGGAAACATGCACACAGGTGTATGGAAGATTCCTTTCAATATAGCAAGGAGAGATGGGATAAGAAGCATAAAACGCCCACTTTTAAAGTTGGTGATCTAGTCCTCATTTCCACTGTGAACTTTAAAAACATTAAAGGACCAAAGAAACTTAGGAATGCCTTTGTAGGCCCTTTTGTGGTTAAAGCACTGCATGGTGATAACGCAGTAGAAGTGGAATTAACAGGAGAACTAGAGAAGAAACATCATACCTTCCCTGTTAGTCTCCTGAAGCATTATTCAGAATCAGATTCTGAACTTTTTCCCCTTAGAAAAATTACCCCTGATGTAGACTACCCACCATTGGAGCCCCCAGAGGTCAAAATAGTGCAGAAAATACTGAAGGAGAAGATTATGAGAGGGGTCAAAGACAAGCTCTACCTTGTGAGATATAGGAACCCTATTCATGAGGATGAATGGCTCCCAGCCAAAGAAATACCCAATGCAGATAAATTCCTTAGGAGACATAGGAACTCTAAGAATTAATTATCTGTATAATTAATTCTTTTTGGTGGGAGGGAGTGTCAGCCTTAGAGATACTTCAGAGTATCCAAAAGACTGCATATTGTAATATTAATATTTTATCTTATTTAATATTAAGAAATCCTTGAATATTATTCCAGAAATGGATTTCCCATGTAATTTTACCTAGGGTTACCCACTGGGCCACCCCAAATTCATACTCCTTCTGGTACTTTGTCATAACTCAAAAGAACCATAAGCAGTATTGAAGAATAATCATTACTGTAGACTGAACAGTAAATATGTACATATCATAGTTACATACAAATGTACACATAAAATGAATATGTACATATATTTCAAATCTTATTATGAGAGAGGAGACTTCTGCCGGATTTCAATTATAATACAATCCCAATTGTATACAATTATATTGTAGTACAATTTCAATAGTAACATAATTGAAATTAGAGCAAACATGAGAAAGTTCCACATAAAACAGTCTGTGAGAACTCTTTCCATTTCATTCTATTCAAATAGCTGACACATGATGCAATTGGTTATAACAATGCAGCATGAGGTCATGGGGACGTAGAATGAATTGATGTACTCAATTGAGCTATTATGGTGCAATATGACACCATCATGGCATCATTTGATGTAAGAATGGTGAATCACACCATAGGCTCTCCCTGTAGCTTCCTGGGAGACCTCTAGAATATAAAAGGTAGCCTCTTTTGGCTTGAGATGGATCCTCAGTGATTCAACCCTTGCATAAATATATAGTGCAGTGAATTCCCTCCTCCTACTTTTAGAGTAGTGCTCCATCTCCCTCACCAACCTTTTTACCACTGGAATAGTAGTCTGTCTTATTAAACCTCCCATTTAAAAGCTTTCTCTTATTCCTTAAAAGTAGTTGCTGCAAGACCTCCACCTCTGACAAGTAGCCAATCAGTTCAAGTGCTTGCCAACTACTCTTAGCATTTCTATATTGCTACATCCTATAAGCACAGCCTAGCTGTCACCCCTGTCTTCTACACTTGTATATCAAGTAAGTTGAGCCTAAAGAGGTATTTCCAACCTTCCGCCATCTTTGATTGGGTCACAAGGGGACTAGAGTTTAACTAGTGTAGTAATACACCTGGTAGTAAGGAGTAATCTTTACTTTAATTTACTCTCAGCACAGTGATAGTACTTGGCATATCCATTGGATCCCCCAAGTTTCATACACATAGCTGACAGACACCCTCCCCTTTCCCCCAATGCACATTTGGCCAGAAAGCCATTTGCAAATGTGAGCCTACCAAAAATGGTAGTGGGAATCCTTCCAGCAGAACATTTGTCTCACCATCTTGCCTTGTTTGGCCCAAGGATTGGCCAATTTGTATAGCAGTTGAAATGTTTCCATCAACCATTTGTGCCAACATCTTTGTTGTGATCTGTCCTTGAAAATGTCTGTGGGACTGTTTAAAAATGTGATTTGTAAGATTTTGGGAACATACCCAACAACATTGGGACCAGCCTGATTCAATGCTCAAAACTTTTAGGAAATGCATTAAAGCATTTCAAAAACATCCAGGTGCACCCAAGGTTTAGGTTTTTTCTTAGTGCTGTAACTGTCCCTGCGGGATGAGTTAGGTTTAGGATTAGTCTTGGAAACTTCCCTTTAGGTTGGTCTGAAACTGTAATGGAGTACTTCCCATAACCCAGATTCCTTAATCTGAAGCTTCTATTTCTAAATCCCAAACTTTATTTGGGGATGAAAATTGATGACAGTCAGCTTCCCACCACCAAAAAAAGTTTGGAATTTACATTTGGTCCATCTAGATTAAGTAATCCAGACTGACAAGAAGTCCTCCAATCTCACAGGTAGCTGCTGCAAAGCATCAGAAAAGACACAAGATCACATGTGAATGCTCTTCTGGTAGAATGTGCCCAATAAGAAGTTTTCTGGATTTGGAGGGACTTAACAGGTATTCCAATTTACTTACAACTGATACTGAATTTTTCTGAATAAAATACTGATGGGAGTTTACTGAATAAATTGCTCATGGGAGGAGATTAAATAGGTAAGGCAAATGGGGGCAATGAGCATTGCTGTGACAGAGAGTCAAAAACCTATCACTATTTATCTCATGCTGGAGCTCAAGGAGTATATGTGACTGGAACTGCAGCTGAATAGAGGCTCAACTGGAACTGCTGGACTAACAGCAATTTGGTCAAGCTGAAATGCTGAGGTGATTTTCAGCACAAGGCAACAGATCACTTGGCATTGATGAGATGAACTCAGCAGCTTGCCTTCAGGCATTGTACCCTGCTTCTCAGTGTGCTGCTGTGTCCTTTGCCACCAGCAAGGCACATGCAGAAGAATTCCTTTGCAATTTGCTCTAACAATTAAATCCCAGTCAGGATCCTTTTTCTGGACATGTTCTGGATTCAAATCAATTCAATGATGCAGTCATTGTCATATACAACCCAGCAAGACACTACAACAAGAAAGCAAAACCAGGAGTGAGGAGGAACACTAAGAATTTTCTGATAAAATTATTATAGAAAATACAAACATGCAGAATCAAGAGGACTAGAGAACAAAACTTTCAAGTTGAGACCAGGAGAGATCAGGGAAAAAAAAAAAAGAAAAAAGAACAGCAGAGATACAAAAAACAAAAAGAGAGAGGAAAATATGGATGGGAAGAAGAGAACTGCTAATGCCAGGACATCTGAAATTAAATTGAAAATAAGACCAGAAAACATCATGTGAAAGGAAATATCGGAACTGTGAACAAAGAATAGGCATGAAAGAAAAGAGTCAGTTTTTGTGGTTACTTTTGGCTGAGTGATATTCCTATAGAAAAGAAAGTAGAAGTAAAAGCTTACAGAAGTAGGCGGTTAGATATTTGAACGCCTTTTGTTTTTCTCCTACGCATTGTTAACTTTCTCAAAAAATTGGCGAAGTGTTGAGCTTAGGACATTAGGAAGAGCCTGGACATCCCGACTGAAACAGGAAAAAAAAGTCGCGCAAAAGTAAGTTTCGAATCCAGCACATCCAAAGAGACAGTAATTGACAGATGCAATATCCTAACTCACAGTATGATATAATAATCGAACGGAAAACTATCCAGATATCTCTCCATCTTCAATTCCATTTGACCATTGGGTCCATTGACGTAAGAAACGGAGTTCATTGAAATAATGGAAGAATCGTTTTGATGGCTATCTTGAACTTGGTTACTCTCCTCGGTTGCTCCAGCAGTGCTAGTGTGTTGATGTAAAGAATCCAGAATCAAGAACACAAACATGATCTTGTCTTTAGATGCCTTGCGTAGCAAGCTTCTCACTTCTTCATGATCTTGACAAATTCCATCAGAGATAATGATTCCTAGTTTCCAAGTTTCGTTATCACTATTTGAGGAGCCAGATGATTGAGCAAGAGAAAACGCTTCTACTGCTTTAGCTACCGCCAGTCGAACGTTGGTCTGCTGTTGCGAGAACGTGAAGCCTTCAATTGGACTAGCTGAGTGGCTCGGCCTCCCAGACCTTCCTTCAAAGGGTTGCAAAATCTCAAAGCTGCCGCCGAACTTTGCTATGGCAACTTCCCCAACTTCCAGCTTGGAGAGTGCGCTCGTCACGAGGGCAAGAGTTTGAAAGGCTAGATCTGCGCATCGAGAGTCGGCCATTGATCTTGAATCATCAACCGCCAGAAGAATCTTATAGTCCCGTTGGGCGGGCTTGGTCCTTCGTAGCCAAATTCGATCTTTGGTATAATCTGATGCAATGTAAGGAACCAGTTTGCGCATATTCAGTCGCTTGCCGGTGCGATAGTCTCCTTGAAGGCATGTCGCGGTTGTTGGCTCGAGGATGAGACGCAACTGTTCTGTCAAATGTGAGGCGGAGCGTTGAGTAAGTTGCTGGTATTGGCGCCAGAGCGCCGACGATGTTTCAGAGTCGTGGAGAGGTCCTGTTTCGGGATTGAGATTGTGGGGTTGTGCCAGGTCATCTTCCTCCTCTGGGTCTTCAAATGGCTCTTTATCAAGTTGTAAATCTTGCATCTTGCCATCGTTGGTTGTCTGTGACTCGAATTTCGACCCAAGGATAGCCGCTTCAGCAAGACTACTCTGATCTCCGGTTTCGGGAGCTTTCAGGGGCTCAACCGGGAAAGGCGCTGAGTTGGATATCGGTGGCCTTGTGATATCATGCTCGGCTTCAGGTTCACAGTCATCGATTTGCATGTTGACCAATCCTTCGCATGCTTGTTCCTCGGTAGCGGGTCCGGGGGCTTGGTGATGGGCAATATAATCGTCATCAGTTTGTAAATACTCAACTTCGGCGTTATCGTCAAAACGTTCTTCGCCGCCATCCTTTCCTTCTTCAGGACCAGCGTCAATAATCTGTTGAAGTCTTTGCTTCCAATCCTCCATTGCATTGCCCAAGTTGCGCAGAGGATTGGGCCGCGGTGCGTCTTTCTTGGAGTCATCCAAAGGATCCGTAGGAGCCAGCTCTTGCGATACGGCTTGGCCATCAGTACCGTCGCCAACCTGTTCTGTAGATTTTGACTGTTGAGCTTGCGCAGGCTCCTTCTTATCACGAACTGAATCCTTCGGAGCGCCTTCTGACTTTTGCTCGTCCATCCGAGGCTGTTCATTATTGGCAGTGTTATCAACGTTTTCGCTTAGATTCAAGTCTGCCGGGGTAGAAGACCCTCCACCGCCATCGGCGCCAGCTCCGGCGCCACTTTGAGTATCTTTGGCATGGCCTGAAGAATCGTCTTGCGGTTGAGATTCTCCTAAATCTGTCTCTGGCTGGCAATCATCCATGTCACGATTGGATGAGGCGTGTTCATCTTCTTCTCCAACTTCGTCCAATTCGGTTTCTGGTCGCTCATTAGGAGGTTCAGGAGCTGCCGTAATACAATGTAATCAGTGACTTTCCAAGTGGCACATGTGAGATAGAAGCGACTTACCGGAATCATCAAGATCCATAATTGAATCTTGCGCGGAGTTGTCTCCACCATCACTACCATGGTCATCCAATTCGAGATCTTCCGGGAGATCCAAGACTTCAGAGTTATCAACATGGTCCATCATTGGAACGGTATTGTCTTGTAAGGGAGCTTCGTTTTCGTTTCCATCTTCATCATCATCGACTGCATCGTCTTGCTGATCCAGATTGTCTTTCCCGCCTTCTTCATCTGGCTGCCTATCATCAACGTCGGACCCTTCTTTCTCATCGGGTGTAGCCTCATCTTGATCATCGGTTTTCTTGGCTTTGTTTTGCTCACCACCAGCCGTGTTCTCTTGGGCGGTTAAATCGGAGTCCTGCGGCATCGGCTGGTTTTCTTTAGCACTCAATTCCGCTTCATTGGTTTCGGGCTCATCTCCGGCTTCGTCTTCACCCTCCCAAAACTTTTCATCCACAGCTCCAGAGTCCAGAGGGTCGACCTTGCCTACACCATCTTCGACTTCGTCATCATCCTTGTCATCATCTTCACTGGCATTTGAATCGTTTTCGCCCCGATCTTCAACGTCTTCGAGTGAGGCATCGAAATCTTGCTGAGTTTCAACTGCCTTGTCTTCCTTAGTTGCATCTTGATCCGTCTCGCGTTTCTCCTCTTCTACTTCACCTTGTAAGCCCTCTAGTTGCTCATCGTCCTCAATTTCGTCACTAACATCTTTTGCACCCTGTCCACCACCGAGTCCTGTTCCATCTCTCGACGGACCATCCTTACCGGCGCTATCATCCTCTTCCTCGTTGAAATCGGGCTTACAGAATCCTTGCTCCGCAATGTTGGCACCGATAGATATAATCGTATGGAGCAGATGGAGGTTGCTTCTGTGCCAACGTAGATAGTTGAGCAGGTGGGTTGAAATCAGATGTAAATATTGCTGCAGCAACAATGCGGCCATCTTGAGTAACAACAAAGTTTCTTCTGAGTTGTTGGTAAAGGACAAAGTCTCGTTAAAGTTGGACAAATTTTGCAGCAGTTCCTCCAAGTGACATTGCTCCGTAAACTTGACGAACTCCGAGTGTGCTTTTCTGAGAAGTCCGGGAGCTTTCTTCGATTGAAGTGAACTCAGTTGAGGATCATTTGTTTTCGCCAGTTCCTGCATGACGACAAGAATAAAGTCTGTCAATTTCTTCAACGACATCCAGGCATTTTCTGAAGAGCAGCGACCGTCAACATCGAGATTGGGAATTGTGGTCTGATAATTGCTCAGTTGTTGGGCAACGGGTGAAATGATGAATTCAAAATCGGGAACATCCAAAGACGTCAGGCGGTCGGTGGCCGCCGTGAAGTTGGTATTGATATTTTTCAGACCCTCAGCCTCGTTGAGCTTGAGTAACGTGAGAGAAGTACCCGAAAATTTAGCTATCTCCTCAACTAGAGGCTGATGCTCAGCAACAGTTTTGATTATTTCTTGCAGAGCAGTACTGATTGCTGTAGGTTTACCGCCTTCTCGTCGGTCACTGAGCTGATGAATAGATTGCGAGGCTTCCTCAAGCGAGTTGACACAAAGCTTCTGGTGCTGGATAATTTTTTTGCTCAAGTCACCTAACTGGTTTCCCGTCATGTTCGACGAGCAAAACGCTGCGGAATCTAGCAAGTTGGACATGCGCGAGAGTGACTGCTCCAATGGGTTGACGGTATTTACGAGTACCGAGAGGGTATGCCGTTCCGCAAGGATGAGCGATAGGCCGCTTTCAATAGATCCGATCAGTCGCTCCATATCAGCATTGGGTACGTCGGAATGATGTTGACTGCGATACTTGCGAAATTGGGGCATTTCATTGAGCAAGGCGAAAAGTAGTTCATCAGAATCTTCACCACACAGCTTGACTTCGGGCAAGCTCTCTGGGCCTAGTAGCGGCTGACTCATTACAAATGCCGGATCGGAGAGTTGAAGAAGAAGACGGTCAGTAGGGGAGGTTCCAATGCCCAAGGTTCTTAACTTTTTGAGAAGTTCAGAAAATGCTTTCCGCTTTCGAAGATCGAGATTTCGAGCGAACCGTTCCCTCCCCTCGCCTCGGGGGATCTTGACTTCACTGAGCTCCTTCGCGACTGAAAAGATGTGGGTAGACAAATCTTCAACCTCGGTAGCTGCATTTACGACGTCTAGGGAGAAGAAACTGTTGGACTGGACTAGTTTCTGCAGCCGCTTCAAAACTTTCTGCGGCTGTGAGAAATAGGACGGCAGTGAGAGTGATTTGCTAAATCGGTTCCAAGAGAGCAAATCAAACTCATCGCGTCCTGGTAAGCTGTCAACTTGGAGGATTTTCGGAAGGGAGGTCTCAATATCTCCCGACTTCTTCACATGCCATCGCTGTAATATATCCGTGACCGGTGCTTGTAACACATTGCGGAATTTTCTGACGGTCTTGTAAAGCTGCCGATGACTTTTTTGACTGCTTTGCCGGAGTGCTATGATGTTGACGTCTTTCCAACTGGCGAGCTGTATGTAGTTTTCTATTTCACCACGTGCCAAAGTTTTCGCCTTTTCGATTTTTTGGTCGGCCGAGGGCTTCTGATGCGAGTAGAAGTATATGATACCATCTAATAGGCGGTTGATTTGGATCCAACAGCCCAAGTCGGGGATTCTGGAAACAGCCTTTAGTAGCGCGCTGAAGGATAGGAGGAGCGTAAGGCGGGGACCGAATTGTCCTAGATTAGATTCAGTGATGAATTGGTTGAGGACAAGAGCACAATCCTTGAGGTAGGATTTAGCTTCTTGATTTTCGGGACTGTGCGCGTGCGTCATATAACCACGAACAAGCAGTTCATAAAGTCGGAACCACCAGGTATCGGTCGTAGACTGGAAAGTCTCGAGTTCGGTTTGAATCAAAGCAGCCCACGACTTTAACTCTAATCTTCTCCAGCTTACAACTAAAGCAGTGAGGTCAGACTGAAACGAGAGCAAGGAATTTTCACTGCAGCTATACTTCTGCCACTCCTCAATCTGTCCGATTAGTGCCTCTAATTGAGGGATGATCAAAGCCAGAGGACTGTCGGATGAGAAAGCTGCGATTTTACGGCATCGTTGAAGAATATCGTCCAAAGTTGTCATCTCGGGCCACTGCTGAATCAGTGCATCAATTCTGGACGCCAAGCCTCTAACTAATGGAACCACACGGGCGGTTTCAGTGGTATTGCTATCGGTGTAAAAATTCGCCTTTGGGTTGTCTGGCGAGTCGGCTGACTTGAGGAGCTGGCAAAGAGAATTGAACTGAAAAGGCAATGACGATTGATCCAAAACTGAAGGTAGCGAGTCTCCGTGTCTTTCTACAATCGCCACCACAAGTTGCTGCCGAAGCGAATCAAAGTAAGAGCTGGATTGTGCTGGATCTACTTCTCCCGACATGATCGAGAGGTGCATCTTGCAAAGCATTGAGATCTGAACGGGAAGGACGAGATTGGAAGAGGAGCTTGGTGAAGTTTGTGGTGTGTGATCTTCGTGGGAAGGAAACAAGGCTTTCAACTCTTCCTCTTCGATTTCCTCGTCGGACTTGATGGTGATATCTTGTCGACGTGTTTTGAATTCCAGAGCTTTCTCCTCAGCTTCCTTCTGCTGTCGGATACAATCTCGAGTCCACAGGTGCCACATTCTATCATAGAATGAGAGTAATCTCAGAGTTTGGGAGTTCTGAAATTCCTTGATCGAATGGTTAGTCATGGCACTAATGCAAAGCAATGACATGGTTGACTGCGTGGCCTCGTCAGAAATGACTGCATGAAAGTTTTCTACTTGGTGTATTTCTCGAAGGTTTGCGGCAGCGAGGGCGGTGGTGGTAGTGGTCAAATGGCTGATAAAGTCAGCAATCACTTGCGCCGATGGACCCGATGACGTCGTCATGGCTCTCTGGAATGAGAGGGTAAGGTCAGCGACCATGACGTGTAGAAAGGCTTGAACAGGCCATAATATATCGACAGATGCGGGGAAACGCTTGCTGAGACGATGAATCAACCCGATGGCAGAGGATGAGAAATTCTCGATGCGAGCGTGAAGAGTTGGGATTCTGTCAGGATTGTTTAGACAGGCAAGATCGCTAGCTAAACTTTCAAGTCGACCATCAACCAGGAATTGCTTTTCGAACGCTTTCAACTCAGTGAAAATCGCGTGTTGAACGAGCGTATCAGTGGAGCGCTGGATTGAGGGCTGTGGGATCTCCTTACAGCGTGCATGGACGGCTTCGATTTCATCGTTCAATTGAGAAATTCGGGGGTTTGTAGAAACACCAGTTCTTGTTTGCTGGTAGGAGGCTAGAAAGTCCCGCAGTTGGCAAAGACGGGACGCCCACGCTTGAAGGTAAGAATGGTGGGCAGTCTGGACGGATAAGGGATCAATGGGAATGTCAGGGATGTAAAGACTCCACAGCCTCAAAGCTCGTAAGCAAAAACTGAGTCCTAAATGAGTGAGGAAGATTTGATAAGGATTAGGCTACTTTTTCCTTTCTTTAGAGCAAGAAATCAACAGAAGTGCGAACCTGAAGAAGGAACTTCATTCGCTTGGCCCAGAAGGGAGCCTTGGAGATGGACAACGGGAGCCTCAATCTGCCAAACAGAGAAAACCAAAAGAAAACCCTTTAGACTGCGTCAATGAAGCTCTGATAGACTGCGATGACTTACAAAGTCTAGGAGATTTGATATCAACGAATGGCACAAGCGTTCGCGGTCTGCAGTCAAACAAGCAGTCGTAGTTGCGACGAGAGAAACCAAGCGATCGAGAGATTTGACTACCGTCCCGTGGCCCTCAAGTGACGTAGAAGTCTTAACCAGCCTACAGTAGAGATGTGTGACTCAGTCTGACGTAATTCGAAAAATGAAAAATAGTACGATCCACAAACCTGACTATGCGCGACATGACCAGAAGGAAGTTGGACCTAGTGAACTGCGTCAATATGTTAAAAGGCTTGAGAGAGGACTTCATCTATGAAAACAAATTAGTGTCAGCAAGGGAAGGGAAGCAGGCGTGAAGACCATGCTGGACTCACAGTGTCGCAAAAGGTAATAGGTGGTGCTGTCAATGACCTCATAATCTGCAAGTTGAGGCACAGGTCGGTTTGATCTAATAAAACAGCTATATCAGCTTGATCCCTGATCGTGGAAGAAGCAGACTACTCACCGGTGGATACGTTGTGGTCTTGAAGGTAAGCCTTTGAGCGAAACAGGACGCCTGTTTCACTAGATAAAGAGCCCCATTGAGGTAGAAGCGCGTTGATTTTGAAGTCGCTCTGGTAATTCAGGATAGAAATGAGTCAAAATTTTCACCCGTATAGTAAAGCATGAGTACATACTGTTTCTGGCTGAAGAAAACTGGTCATTGTTGCGACAATGGCAATCATCCTTTCTCCAACGATGCCGAAGCTCTCCTCCGCCGAGGGGGAGACATCGATCAAACCACTCTTGTCGGATTCAGTGATGGCAATGCGCTATCAATCAAAAAAAGGGTCAGTACTGGCCGATTACGATCAGGAAA
>SMGU01002895.1:0-10125 GCA_004348175.1 Puccinia novopanici | reverse complement strand
ATGGTCCCCTGGTGTATGAATTTTTAAGAAGTGATCATGGATTCTGAATTACATAAATCCTTTTATATTGTGGATCCCACTGAATTTACTAGCCTGAAGACTTAATTTGTGCAATCCAGCAGTTTTTTTAGAGAAACAGGTACTTGTTTTCCTATGAAAAAATTAAGGAGAGTAAGGTATTACAAGGGAATTATAAAAAGCAACAACACACACTTCAACAAGAAAATTATTGAAATTTTCACAATAGCCAGTTATTCTGGCTAATATTCTCAAAAATTTTGAATTATTGATTTATAATATTGTGTCAGCTTGACACTACCAATATATGCATCACCAGCTATGTATAAAATTTCCAGAGATTTTTTAAAGAGTCACTCATATTATGAACACGCATTCACAGGACTTGACTATTTCCAAGGGTGAAAAGAAGCATGAGGTTTAACTTCTTGTAGGCTTATCCTGAACGTCTTTGACCCAAGTATACAGTTTAATTTTTGGTCGATGTTGGAATAATCTTTGAGCTCCCTTGGGTAGGTATCCATCCCAATTTTTGGCTCTCTTTGTCCATGGAAATAATTCAAGTGGTGATATCACAGAATCAAGTGTTGCCTGAGCACGTTCTAACTCCTGCGAGTTGGTCTGTTTGAGTCTGATTTTGATCAAAAATTGAACAAAGTTTGCATCATTTCCGAACAGGGAGATCCACTTCTCAATGTTTTGAGTCTTGTAATAGTTTCCAATTATGTTCACAACAATTTCTGCCAAGATTACGTCCTCCTTGGACAAAGAAGAATAAACTGCGTGTTGATTGTGGTTATTCTTGACTTTGAAAATGGGTTTCTTGCCCTCCATGAATACCCACTCATTCAGCAACTCATCGAACTTGTCCATTTTAGTGTTCTCTCCAAGCGCTGCAGCCTCAAATCTCTTGGACTTCTTTTTGGATAAAATTTGATCAAAGAAAGATCGAATTGCTGCTTGCTGTTGGAGGAAATCTTTCCGATTTCCATCAAGTCCCACAGTCTCGAGAAATGAACCATTGATGTGCCACAGAAGACCATAAAGTCAATTTCCCCATTCTGCTTGTCCATATATCGCTTCTTTCTGGGATTCTCGTGTAATTTGTTCAACGTAATCCTGGAGGATGTTGTGCGAGGTCATCATTCCCTCAAATGGCAGTTTTATTTGTGACTTCAAGCCCGACAGCCATGCCCACACTTTTGACCCTTGACATTCAAGCACAAATAGCTCCGTTAGCTGTTTAGCAGCTTCGCCTGGGAAGAGATTGATGGGTTTGACATATTGATCCAATTGAGCCTTTTGGAATGTTTGATGCGGGTAGGAGAATCTTTTTGCGGGTTGTCGAAAGTTTCTGTCGCGCCACCTACCCCCGAATACTGCCAATTTTATGATGAAACCAATATCTTGTAAATATTTGAATAACTGGGCATTTTTCTCTTTATGGTAACGCATCACAACACGAACAGCGGCTTCATTCCTCAATGTCTGTTTGTTTGTGACTGTATAATGTGGTCCGTAAAGCTCGGACGGCATAACATGATATCCGGAATCAATGTCATTGGAATCCAACGCTGTCACAATTTTGTCATGGAGGAAATCTCCTTCCGGATCAGAACAATGGCCCTGGTCCTTGCAGTTCGTCATGAAATCAGTCAACCACTTCATGAAGTCTTTCTGCTCTTCCAGGTAAGTGGGTACTGGCTTAGGGCCTTTTAGAAGCTCTAAAGCTCTCTTGTTGATAGCCCACAGCAGATAAGGAAATTTTATCGGCTCAGAGGACTCCAGAGCAGCACTTCCTGAGCTTGACGCGTCATGTAGAGAATTATGACGGCTGAGGCATTCGAGCGTTAATTTGGGAAACGATCTCAAGTGTTGGTTTGTTTCCGAGATTGTAGCATCCTTATTTCGTATCCAAATTTGCGTGACCCACGCCCAGGCGCTTGAGGGAAAGCTCGCCAAGGAATCTGGGTTACCCTGATGTGTCGATTCCTGGAGATTTGAAGTCACATCATTATTGTCAACGGCGTGCTGATCATATAAAAGAGTGGACCTTGTCTTCTCAGAGTTCCTTAAAGTTTCCTCCGCTTCATTGATACTAGAAGACAAAGACCCAGCATCAATCGCGTTGGCATTCCACACGCTCGACGCGCTGCCGTATTTGGGAGGAGGTGTGCCCACTTCAGGAGCTGCAGCCTTCAGGGCCCTCTCGCGCTGAAGGGGGTTGGAACTTTGGGATTTAAGATCTACGCCAGAATGCGGATTGTAATGTGGTTGGTTTGATCAATATGGAGCGTTAAAGAAAAAGACAAACATCAGCTACTCTTTCACACCATTTTAGATGACTTGGAGCCAATTACCGTTAGAATATACGGATGACTCTTGCGGATGCGCGGAGCCCGGTAATGCTTGTGTTCGCAGTTGAAAAGGGCTCAGACTTTTACTACCACTAGAGTAAAAAGGTAGATGTGGCGGATGCGCAAGACCCGGTAATCCCACCATTTCCACGTGGTCGAATTGTGGCATATTGCCACGATAGAAGTAAGAAGGTAGATGTGCCGGAAGCGCAGGACCTGCCAAGCTAGCCGCTCCCAGTTCGTAGGATTGTGGCATATCATTGCCTTGAGTAAAGTGCCAGGGAAGAAATCGAGGAAGCGCTGAGCCAGTTAATCTGGTTATTCCCTTACCAGAAGCAGGGAATTGCGGGGGTTCTGAGTTGAGGTCTAGTTGGTATCTCTTGGAAGGTAGCTCTTGAAACTCGACCTGCCTGGTATTGCGGCCTGATGGAACGAAAGGTATTGGTTGCCCGGCATCGCCTCCCATGGCAGCACCTGAAAGAAAAGAAGGGGGAAAAAAAAATGATGGGATCGAAGAACATGAGAGGTGAGTCCAAAATTTTTTGAGAGAACAAGCCTGACATACCAGTTTGAGTGAGCGGGTGGTATCTTGTTGGTCTCACCGTGGCGGCTTGCATGGAGCTCCCAGGTTCTTTGCCGTTGGCTGTGGAAGTAGCTGTAAATGGAGAGAACTGCGGCAAAGGAGAATCCAAATCCCATTGTGGTCTTTCGCTACGAGGCCTTGCGGCGGCATTCTCTGCAAAGTACGAGACTTACAGGTGCTCAGCACGGTGATCATGGCCAGAGCTATTAAGACTGCATAAAATTTGAGTTAACAAACCGGCTGATATGGGAGTTTGCACATCTGGTGCTGTTAGTATTGGTCGTGGGCATTCTCGCATTTCTGGTAGAGGATCAGACGCAGTTGGAAATAGCGGTAAAAGAGATGGCCGCCGAGGAGCTCCTCCGTTGAGCTGCCTCCCGGGATGTTGCAAGCCATACAACCCTGCTCTCTGTGACGGTTCCCCTTTGAGCACGCCTTGTGTCTCGGTTGCCGTGAGGAAGTGGAGCTGCAATAACGCAAGGATGGTGAACTTGAGAAACCATTCCATTCTGGGATTAATCTGAAGGTACTTTCGCAATGGTAACACACAGTTATTATTTTGCTCAATGTTTAGCAGGACTCCGACGAGAGAACGCGCTTCAGACTCGGACACAACTTGTAGCCATGTTTTGGTATATGTCCCAATCTCACTGGGAATGTGAGGGGCTTAATATGTTTCATCCGGTGTCTTCAATTTTCGGAGAAGGCGGGCGGGATGATAGCCCTCCTGCCATAGCTTGTTTTTAGAGATGTATTCTCGTTGAAATGGGTGGGTGCCTTGTTCTTTTCCCCTGATGTCAGGAAGGTTTCCTGGAGCCTCATGAGGAGGAGCAGGCATGCAAGTTACGGCCTTCGGCATGTTTCCAAAACGAATCTGGGACTTGTTTGAAGGATGAAAAAGGTATTCAGTCCTCACTGCCAGAGGGACAGCATTGGTGGGCTGCATCCGCGGTTACGTCGGACACTTTCACCTGATGTTACATCGGTTGCAGTGTCCGACGCAACCTGGTGTCGGTATTACGTCGGTATGTGTCGATGCTATATCGCCATTGTTCTATTTTACATCGGACAATGGCGATATAGTGTCGCCGGGCACACGGCTCGACACAACCCCCCACCGAGGTTGTGTTGAGCCATGTGCCATCCGGCACATTTGTGAGTCGACTCAATGTCAGAATTATCCGACATGAAACTGACCTCCACCGACATGTAGCTCGATATCACATCGGGGGAGGTCGACTCATTGTTGGTTTCCGCCGACTGAATCTCGACCCCGGTTGAGGTAGTGCCAGCCGGTGTCGACATAACATCAGATGTGTTCGACCCAACCCCGTGGGGTGTCGACACATCTGGGTTGATTCAACCCCGGATGGGGTCGATCCAACACAAGTTGTAGTCAACTCAACCCCAGATGTTGCCGATCCAAACACGGTTGGTTTGGTCGACGCAACCCCGGGTTGGGTCGATACAACCTCGGATTAGACCTTTCTTTTGTTCTTTCTTTTTTCTCAGATTGGACCTTTTTTCGTTTTTTCTTCTTTCTTCTTTCTTTTTTTGTGTCTTGTTTTTTTCAGATTTTCTCGTCAAATTAGTCTACACCAGCGTAATTCTATAGCCATAGTATCGGATAGTTTCCATTAAATTAGACTCAACTGAAATAACCACGCGTCGCTATGTTGGTCCAATCACAATCTTGACAGGATCACACCGGATAGCCTTGGTGGCAGCATTGATGATCAGAGGAGCGCTGGAGTTTATCCACCAGATTCTTTTGAAGAACATCGAAAATGGCTATGAAGAATTTGTTCGAGTCGGTCACAAATTGAGTAAAATTCATAAGCCATACTTTGTGGAAAGCACCCATGAGCATGTGACTGAATGGACGACCTACAAAATGAAGCATCGGCCAGACATGATCCAAAAACTCGGCATTATTATTGGCTCGGAGGATAGGATTCGTCCATGCAGACCAGAAAAAGACCGGCTCTGTCTTGACGTGTGTCGCACTCATGCTTGCAGCTCTGGAAATCACCCTAGCTGAAAGTATGGACTGGGAACTTCAGCATCGATAAGGTAATGTGTAGGACCACGAAGTAACTTTTCTTATTCTGGGTTATTGTGGATTGCAAGGCTTTATCAGCGCTTGGGACAGATAGCCCGCACTTCCAATAGGCCGGATCAAGGGCAACATCTATTAATCTCAAGAGTAAAGCTGAAATGTTGGGGTCTTGATGAGCAGGATACTGATGATTTGGTATTGATAACATGAAGATAGACTCATGTAAGGCGCCGATTGAGAGTTAAGCTGATAGAAGCCCAGCCATTGGATTAGGCAGAGAAGCATGATCTTTTGTTGGTTGGCCTGAAGGGTGCTTTCATTTGACCATACACTTTCTTCGGAAGAGCACTCATGTTGCTGAGCTTCTGTTGGGAAATCGACCGAAAAAGAAATGATAGAACGGACAAAGAACATAGAATTGGACGGGGGGCAGTGGCCTATTATTAAGAGGGGGGATAAAGAGGGGCCTAAGAACAAGGTAATGAGCAGACGGTGGGAGAGGAGCGACTGGGCCGGAAATATGGGATGATGGTGGCGATGGCGGTCCTGAGGGAGAGAGGAAGAGAAGCGGAGACGGAAGTAGCTAGGGTGCTGTCCCTCTACTCGGCTGGCAGATTTGGCGGCAAGCTTTGGAGAGGAGCCCATCCCACCATCCGATTTGGAATGTGATGGTCCTCTGGGAGGACCGAAACCGAGTGCCGGTTCAGGTTGGACGACATTGAACACGATTCACGGGATGAGAGTGCTCAGCTTGAGCTCGTAGATCCAATGATGGGACGGCTGAGTGATGGAGCTAGTGGGCCGGTTTGCCTGGCTGATATTGTACACCAACAGGTTGCCTCGTGAGTCGGGATTCTTGAGTGGGCCTTGTTTGTGGATACATTTCAAGGATGGTTAGCCATCCCCATCAGCAGATGCACAACGCAGATAAGTTCACCAACCCCTGACCAGGACGATATTCCACTGTGGGCGAGCTGTTGGGTGCCATTCAATGTTCTTAGCTAAAGCCGTAGCAACTCAGACGCAAGTAGCTGCATCAGAATAGGTCACAGCCAGAGCGCTAACAACAGGCCCTGGAATGGGACGAGCTGTTGGATCAATAGTCTGCTTTTCAGTATACCACGCCTGGAAAACTACCAGCAAGCAGGGAGGCAGGGGCGAGACTCACGAGGTTTTTGATTGGGCAGCTGCGGATGCTGTTTCCTCATCTTGAGCACGTTGGACCAACACAGGCGAGGCAGGGAGGAACTTGGCTGCGACTTTGAGGTTGTTGTGAATCCTTGCCAGTGCGATTTTGCAAGCGTGAGGGAGCTCTGGCAGTGCAGTTGATGAGCAGAGGGTCGGCAGTAAATGACTTCGCCATCAACATCATTGCTCAACAGCTTGCGTCTAAACCGGTCCGTCATTGCGTAGGCTATATACACGGACCCCATCTTCTTGCCTCTCTTCATCTGCCTCTTCACTTTCAGCTCGGCCTGGGATTTGGGTGCTCAAGGATGCAGATATGGCATATGCAGTTGTCAACATTGAGTAGATCACCAGGTTCGGTCGTAAACCTGTCGACTGCATTTGGTGCAAACATCCATGTGCCAAGTCATGCTTTCCAAGCCTTGGTGATGCTGAGATCATGATGCCGCACATGTTCACGTTTGGCTTCACTTAACCGCGTTGCCGATCGAACTAAGCATCTATGTTCAGGTTGTCCTCCTTGAGGCTGTCCAACATTGTCTCGGATAGGTCCATCATTCAACTGTTGTATATCAATAGAAGCAAGAGAGTCTATGAGTGAGCGGGATCGAGAGGTGGAGCGGGGCTAGTGTTGATAGCAGACTCAGAGTGCCAATGCTCCGTGAATCAGCGCGAATGGGCGGGTTGAGGCCTTGAGCAATATACAAGGTCCCGCCATGTCAGGAGGGTCTGCGTATGTTGCGGGGCGGGAGGACAGCGGCGGTGGAAATTGAGGCCAATGAGTGCGGTCCATGGCTTTGAGGCAAACCTTGTCTGCTCTGATTGGGAGCAACAAGGAAGACTGGGACATGTCAAGCGCATTGTTGAAGATTGGGCGTTGGTGGTGCAGTGGACTGGGGGATCCCTTGGGACCCATTGACTTGAGCCGAGAATGATGGGAATGGCGCGGGTATTAATTGGAATTGCCGTGAAACCTGCACCTGATGAGAAAATAAATATCAGAAAACAGAAGTGATAAACATGAATAATTAGGAAGTCAGGCAAAATTGAAGAAGTGACTTGCGTAATCAATGGCAGGGAGTATCTCAAGTAGCTTCACCAACAGAGTTCCAGGTTGCCGCTTGCTTGGAACCAACTTAGGCTACCCGTCGTCCCACCCGGATTCTCCTGATTGGGTCCACTGAATAACTTTGAGTAATCAAGCAACACGGTGATAAGAATCCTCGAATTGACAACACAACTCAAAGATCTGAAGCTCGAGCATGCCAAATGGTATGTAAGTTTGAGGATGGTTGATCGAGAGCCTGGTGGTTTCCTTGAACTTGGGCCGGGCTACCGTCATCGTTGGTTTCAGCTAGGACAAGGTGGAAGTTAGACTGCGCACGCTGCAGCATCCCCATGAGGGCGGCGGTGGGGCCCGGCATGAAAGACTACGTTCATCAGCGCGCGCAAGTCCGGTGAGGCATAAGCGGGCAGTTGTGACAATGTCGGAGATCTGCTTACCAGCATTGGGCTCGTGACACAACGCAACCAGAACCATGATTGCCCAACTATCAATCGCTGATTTCTTCTGTGATGGTTGTGTTGGGTTGAGTCAAAGGACCGGTTGGAATCAAATCACACAGCATGAAGGATCTTGCGCTTGGGTTTGAGGTCTGTTGAAACGAGAGTGGAGGATATCGATGAGTTGGCTGGTGATTTGCCCTTACGATGATGCAAGCTCATGAAACTAACCGATCGAAAAAGCCAATCATGGCTTTGATGTTATTTGAAACTTTCCCAATTCTTGAATCTCTAATTTGTGAGGTTTCACCAGGCAGCAAAATCGATCGAAGGTGCGGATAGGTTGTCAAGTCGCCTTGGCCTGAATCAGCGGGTACCAGATGCGAAACAAGACCAGGTCCCATCGCGGATATCAATTCAGTGGCAAGATGAGAGTCACCCTCGGTTTCTTCACGAAGCAGGTTGAAACGCTGTTGCTTGTAGCTGAGTGCAACATTTTAGGATGTCAACCTAGTCAACGGCGGATATTTTGACACAAAGGACAAATTACTTACTGAAGACCAGTATTGACACGAGTGGCCTGCTTAGCAACCATATCAGCTGGAAAGGGAATCAAGCCCGTCTCATATAGAAATCCGTACTCCCAGCTCAGCCGACAACGTGCGAGTTGAAGATCAACAAAGTTTTTTTTGTTGGGTTGGAGGAGAACAATTGCTAGATGAATTAATGTCATGTGTGACCAAGACCAAGATTCAAGGGTCGTTTTTTGGGAAGTCAGATGGATGTTGGGTGATGGGGCATTGGTTGAATTATCAACATCTGCTGATCCAGTGACAACTTGAGCAGAATCTGTAATCAAGTTCTTCAGTTGCTCTTCTAAACTACTATGTTCTATGTTGAGCTTCAATCTCCGAGGCTGACTGTTGACTGAGCTGACAAAGCTGCCACAGAGCTCCCAGCACAGTGTTTTTTTTTTTGTCTTTCTTTGGCTTTGGAGTGTCTCCTTTGTTATGGTTTTGGGCGTTGGGGCAGACGGGGCTGAGTGGGTTGGGGGTGGATGGGGAGGTCCTGCTGGTCTAGTTGTTGGTGGGGTGGTGCTGGGCTCTAGTGTGGCGTGGATGTCGTCGAGTGGGCTGGTGCGGGGCGAGCTGTCTGAGGCTGCTGCTGAGGGCGTCTCTGTCTCTGGGCGCTGCAACTGGAGTCTGCCAGATAGTAGCAAGCAGACGCCGCGGTGGAGAGGTGAGCAGTAGCAAGTTCTTGCGCGAGTGTGTGAGCAAGGTCTTGAGCGGGTTCTTGGGCGAGTCCTTGAGGGCTCCTATTCGACCAACATTTTGGGTCAACACTAAGTATACATGTCTCTTGACTGCGCTGATAAAGAAAACTAAGCATACATTTGCACTCTGGGTAGCAAGCTTGACATGCGCGAGAGTGAATGTTCCAATGGCTACATGGCATTTACGAGTATCGAGAGCGTCTGCCGTTCCGCAAGGATGAGCGATAGGCCGCTTTCAATAGATCCGATCAGCGGCTCCATATCAGCATTGGGTATGTCGGAATAGTGTTGACTGCGATACTTGCGAAATTGGGGCTTTTCATTGAGCAAGGCGAAAAGTAGTTCATCAGAATCTTCATCACACGGCTTGATTTCGGGCAAGCTCTCTGGGCCTAGTAGCGGCTGACTCATTACAAATGCCGGATCAGAGAGTTGAAGAAGTTCAGAAAAAGCTTTCTACTTTCGAAGATCGAATTTTCGAGCGAACCGTTCCCTCCCCTCGCCTCGGGGGATCTTGACTTCACTGAGCTCCTTCGCGACTGAAAAGATGTGGGTAGACAAATCTTCAACCTCGGTAGCTGCATTTACGACGTCTAGGGAGAAGAAACTGTTGGACTGGACTAGTTTCTGCAGCCGCTTCAAAACTTTCTGCGGCTGTGAGAAATAGGACGGCATTGAGAGCGATTTGCTAAATCGGTTCCAAGAGAGCAAATCAAACTCATCGCGTCCTGGTAAGCCATCAATTTGGAGGATTTTCGGAAGGGAGGTCTCAATATCTCGCGATTTCTTCACTTGCCATCGCTGTAATATATCCGTGATTGGTGCTTGTTAGTTTGTAACACATTGCAGAATTTTCTGACGGTGTTGTAAAGCTGCCGATGAGTCTTTTGACTGCTTTGCCGGAGTGCTATAATGTTGACGTCTTTCCAACTAGCGAGCCGTATATATTTTTCTATTTCACCACGTGCCAAAGTTTTCGCCTTTTCGATTTTTTGGTCGGCCGAGGGCTTCTGATGCGAGTAGAAGTAAATGATACCATCTAATAGGCCGTATAAATGATATCATCTAATAGGCCGTTGATTTGGATCCAACAGCCCAGGTTGGGGATCCTGGAAAGAGCCTTCAGTAGCGCGCTGAAGGATAG
>SMGU01002894.1:0-11126 GCA_004348175.1 Puccinia novopanici | reverse complement strand
GATGTTAGGACACGACTGTGTGACTAACGACGAGTGAGATATAGCGAACCTGAACAAAGATGAGAGTGAGAAAAGAGGACAAGAGAAGAGGTGAGAGAGTGAAGAGAAAGAACCAGACCTGGAGGCGACACGAGTGATGATGGAGAGCAGGAGTTAGACTCAGAGATGAAACGACAAAAGAATCGGATGAAGAAAAGGAAACAGAATGACAAGAAAGTTTAACTATATACATCCGATACTTTTAGATTAGGTTTCAAACTTTGTCCTCCTCACTATAACCCTATTCATCTTGTGCGCCGCAGCTGGTTGGAAATGAATCACTCGAACTTTACGTTCAACACCCCCCCTCATTTTCAACCTGTCAGGTTAATGCCTTCAACACAAGCATTGTGCTTCTGTTTGCAGAGAGACTTCGTGAGGAAATCCGCCAGATTGGAATGAGTCGAAATGTAGTTGGTTGATATTTCTTGCGAGTTGACCTTCTCGCAAACCCAGTGGAGGTGAACACGAAAGTGTTTGGTCCTGTCATGAAAGACAGTTTTCTTGGAGAGCGCCAGCGCTGCTTGGTTGTCACACATGATTGGGATTGGAGCTGGATGATTGATGTTCAATGATTCAAGAAGAGTTTTGAGCCAGACTGCTTCTCGGCCTCCTTCGTAGAGGGCAACGTACTCGGCTTCCGTCGTCGAAGAGGCAACCGAAGAGCGTTTCTTCGATTTCCAAGATATAACACTATCTCCCAACAAGGTGACGTACCCAAAGTACGAGTGAGACGTAGCTTTGTCATTCGCGTAATCCGCATCAGTGAAGATTTTGATGGGAAGAATGGATGCTCCCAATGTGATTCCACGAGTAGGTGTTTTAGATAAGTATCGAAGAAGATGAATGCAAGCATTCCAATGAGAGATACCAGGACATTCGAGAAATTGGGAAAGTTGAGACATAGCAAATGCTATATCTGGTCTAGTCGAGACTGAAAGGTAATTAAGAAGACCAATAGCCCTTCAATAGTTTATCCCGAGCTTCTTGAACGAGTCTTGATCGCAAGAGGTGGCTGGCAAAAGACGTGTGTTAGGGACAAGAGGGGTTTCAACTGTGCGAGAATCAAGCATGTTGTAAGACGAGAGAATTTTCTTGATGTATAAGTCCTGTGAAAGCCGAATCGAAGACCCGAATTTTTCAATTTTCATTCCCAGTAGATGTTTGAGAGGACCCAGATCTTCCATCAAGTATTTGTCGGAAATCAACTTCTTGAATCTCTCGACGTCACTGCTGATTATAACCATATCGTCTACATAAACATGCACCCAACATCGCCAGTCAGAGTGATCAGAGACAAAGAGACACGGATCGGCAGGAGAAGAGGAGAATCCTATGGAATTGAAGAATGAAGATAACTCGTGATGCCAGACACGAGGAGCTTGTTTCAAGCCATAGATCGATTTTACAAGTAACAAGCATTTGCCTTTTGCGAGATCGAGACTGGCTGGAGAACAAAGATAAATAGTTTCGTCAAGCTTTCCATTCAGAAAGGCATTCTTCACATCCATCTGATGAATTTGAAGCCCTCTTGATACGCCCATGGTAAGTAGGGCACGGAGAACGGTTGGACGACCAGTAGGCGCGTACGTTTCGGCATAGTTCAAGCCTTCCACTTGAAAATTCCCAGCAGCACACAGCCTGGCTTTGTATTTTGACAGATTGCCATCTTGATTGTATTTCCTCCGGAAGACCCAAACAGTATTCAGGAGCTCCACATCGGCTGGGATATTGACAATCCTCCATACACCCAGACAAACCATAGCTGCCAGTTCAACTTCAATAGCTTTGACCCAGCTAGCTGCATCCGGACACTTCATAGCCTGCGAGTAGGATTTTGGCGCCTCGGATGTTTGATCAAAGAATTGAGCGCCGGCTAGAAAGCACTGAACATGAAAGTCAAAATCCTCGTCTACGATCGCTAGATGAGCACGGCGTTTGGTGTGTATGATATTGTCTTCATCAATATCGGCCAAGATGTTTTTTGGAGCCTTTTGATTGACCGGCTGGAGTACCACATCGAACCCTGGCCTCGGCACAGAACTCGATGACTGAGTGTTGACAGAATCATTTGCCGGCGGAGGTGGAGAAGAATCTTGACAAAGTTGATTTTCAATTTGTTCATCTTCATTTTCCGAGTTGATATGATCGCTGGAATCACCTGCGACCGGTTGATGTGAGAATACAGGTGTTTCTTCATCATCAAAAATTCCAAAGGTAGGAATGGAAAGGCCAGCGGGATCAAGAGTGGAGATTCCTGGATACAGAGCTTCGTCAAATTTGACATCATGGCTCAACTCCACACTCTCGTCCTCTCTCAGGATGCGCTAGTTATGCAACCCTAGCTGATAGCCAATCATTATCCCCTTTTTAGATGTGTCTGCGAATTTTGATGATCGATTCCCTTTAGGAATATTGATATAAGCCCGACAACCGAAGGGTTTTAGGCGACTGTAGTCAAATGGACGATGAAACCAAAGATCATAAGCGGCTTTCCACTGCTTCTTTCGAGTCGAAGTAACATTCTCTAGAAAAACAGCCGTTTCGACAGCATAGCCCCAGAGATGGAGCGGCAAGTTTGCCTGCTTAAGAAGAGTTCTGGCTTTCTCAGTTGTGGTCCGATTACCACGCTCTGCGACAGGATTTTGTTGAGGCGTATACGGAGCCGTAATGTGATGAATGATGCCATTTTGTCAATAGAATTCCTCAAACTCAGCCGAAGTAAATTCGCCTCCACCGTCTGTGACAATGTTGACAAGATTTGTTTTGTGAAGATTGGTGGCAGAGCGATAAAAAGATTTAAATTTCTCAAATGTGTCGCTTTTGTTGTTGAGTATGTACACGCTTTTAAAGTACAAGAATGAATCGGTGATTTTAAAGTAATAAAGACCTCCGCCTTGAGTGGGGGGGGTAATTCGACCACTGAGATCGAAGTGAATATACTTGAGACAATGGGAGGATTCAGGTAGATTTCCAGAGAAAGGAAGACGATGTGACTTTGACAGAGAACAAGCTTCGCATTGAAGACGAAAGTCGGACAGAGAGAACATTTTCTTTAGTGATTCGTTGCTAGGATGCCCTGCCCGCCTGTGGAGTAGTTCAACATCAGATTGATGATTGGGAGAGGTCTTTAAGTGATTGAACTTGCCTTTCTTGACAATCTCGAGCTTGATGAGGAACACATTGCTGTCGCTGAGCTTGGCCTTAAATAGTGTTTCTCCTTCATGTACAAGATTTGCCGTGAGTGGGCTGGTACGGACCTTGTCCATTCCTCGACGAAACAGACGTCCTTCTGAGATGAGATTCCCAACCAGTTCCGGAACATGCAGACATTCCAGTTTGAGATCGGCGCCTGTTTTGGTTTTGACATAGACCGTTCCGGTTCCGGGACAGATAATGGATTTCCCATCAGCCAGCTCAATCTTGCATTTGTGGTCGGTTGAGTAGGTTGAAAACAGGTCCCAATCGGATATCATATGATGCAATGCTCCGCCATCTAGGTAAGCAGTGTTGGGGTTGAGTTTTTCTACCTGTGCTCGCTTCACACAGTGCCAAGCCACGCTGACATCCAAAGAATCTTCTTCAATCGCTGCACTTTTCTTGGCTTTGGCCTTGGATTTAGCTCGACGTCTCTCCATACACTCCTTCTGTTTGGGATAGAGTTCAAAGCATTGAGATTCGGAGTGACTGGCGTCAGGATTGTGTTGGCCATTAGTACATTTTGCTCCATAAGGTTTCGTCGGGCGAGAGAGAGCTTTCATTGCTGATTCTTCAGCTTTGACTCTGATGGTAGTGTCGTCTCGTCGTCTATCCTCAAGAAGTTCAGTAAGCTTTTCGATAGTGAGTGGTCGATTTTGAAGAAGAACCTCGCGAGTGTGAACCAGGTGAGAAGGAATTTTGTCTAGGATTGATTCGCAGAAGAGATTTTCATGGATTTCAAATTCCTTTGGAATTCCAATCCTCAGACCTACAGCGGCGATGTTACTGATGTGACTAGTAAGATCGGTGATGAACTGATCGATATCGCTTCCCTTGAATTTCAACGATAGAAAGTCATTGTAGACTTTTGCCTGATTCGCAATGGTTTTAGATTGATAGTGGCTCTCGAGTTTGATCCACATCGATCGAGGATCGTCTTTAGTCGTGTCGGTCGCAAACTTTTGATAATTCGTTATTCCCATCATTTGTTGAAGAACTCCGGAAGCTTTGGTTTTCCTTGACTTGAACAGTTTAGCTTCAGCTTCTTCCTTTGGAGGAGTTTCTCGTGAGGAAATAAACGAGTAAAGGTCGTGTTGTTTTAGATATCCTTCTATGGAGATTTTCCATAGTACCCAGTTGTAATTGGTGAGAGTGGGTATGGAAGGATTAGACAGTCGGTCGGTCATTGTGTTCGAGAGAAGGTTGAGTTATTGGCAGTTACTACGCCTCTGGGCTCATAACCTAATGAACTCAGAACACTGAAGGTTTCCAACCACGGATGTTAGGACACGACTGTGTGACTAACGACGAGTGAGATATAGCGAACCTGAAGGTTTCCAACCACGGATGTTAGGACTCGACTGTGTGACTAACGACGAGTGAGATATAGCGAACCTGGAGGCGACACGAGTGATGATGGAGAGCAGGAGTTAGACTCAGAGATGAAACGACAAAAGAATCGGATGAAGAAAAGGAAACAGAATGACAAGAAAGTTTAACTATATACATCCGATACTTTTAGATTAGGTTTCAAACTTTGTCCTCCTCACTATAACCCTATTCATCTTGTGCGCCGCAGCTGGTTGGAAATGAATCACTCGAACTTTACGTTCAACAAATGGGATCGGCCTGATTCATCGGACGGAATTTTTTGAAATTGGCTACGACTTGCGAATCGACTTTTAAATTTCTCGACATGGGTGGATTTTGAACCGTCATTTTCGTGGCAGAACTGTTCCATACCACACCGCTTCCGATTGCCCACCCATGCCTTTGAAACCAGAGTAATCTCCATTTCAATCAAGCCCGAAAGGCGAGAATGACTCGAGTCCCAAACTGATTGAGATTGGTTCAAGGAATTAGTAGTTGGAACACTGTGATATGGGATGATCGGGGCAATCTGGGCAGCAACTTCTTGCCTTTGCGTCGACTGACAGTATTTCTGGTAGTAATCACTCTTAAATGCGGCTATCTATTGCTACATACAGGTTTGGGAAAATCCTACGTGTTTCCGAGGCGAGAGACACATGACAGTATAGTACAAAAACATCCAAAGCTCAGAAAAAAACCGTGTGGGTGTGGAGTGGGGGGGGGGACGAGGCGGCATGAATGCACTGTGAAGAAGTTTTCATTGCAAAAAAAAAAGCAGTTGAAAGAAAATGTAATGGGAAACATGAGTTTGCGCAAAAAAAGAATGAAAACAACTGAAACACTTGTCATGAGGTTGTCCAGCAAAGGTCACAGATGGGGTAAAACCAACGTGTGTATCGGCACTTCAGGTAGAAATTGAAAGAGGTGTAACTCAAGTCCATTGCCAAACTGATGCGTTTGAGGCCTTACTTCTCTAGGACGCCCAGGGGATGTCGTTGGGGGCCAAACAGCCAGAGCAATCTGAAAACAAGGAACAAAGCCAGTCATCAATATTCAGTTGTTGGATAATTTGCATCCCACGAGACACAGGCTTACTTGCTTTCCCTTGAGAGCTGCCGGTACAGGTGAAGGAACCTTGGCCGGCGACGCAAGCTGTTTTTCGGACACAAGAGGTGGTGGTAGATACACACAATTAGCAAGGTCATGCGACAAGCCGCACATTGTAGTGCATCAGGTATAAAAAATGAGGGGTGTTACTCCTAGTGGTAGCGCTATAAGATCCGAAAGAAATGGTGCAAAGCTCGGAGGTCGCCGGCTTGTTAGGAAACTCGGGAAGAGTGCATTCGTCGCTCGCTTAATTATTGTGAAAATGTGCATGTGAGTGAAATCATCTGGACAATGAAGCTTGCTAAAGGTAGTTGCACTTACTGACGAATGACTTGCATCCCTCCGTGCATATGATGTCGGCCCTGCCGTCACAGGCTGGGCGTAGTCACAAAGAGGAAAGTTGTCAATATGCTGCTACGTTTCTTGGTAAAAAGTATGTGGATATCTCGATGAAGAAAAAACTTACTGATACCTTTCGGCGATGAGGAATAGCGTGCGCAGCCCAACGTCTCACCGATGGCGTTAACATTGGTTGCGGCGAGAGCAAGGGACATCAGGGCGTAAAAAAAACCGTTCATGTTGGGAGATTGGGCTTGGATGGATATTGAGGATGGGGAAAGAGAGGCTCAAGGTGAAGAGATATTTATCTAAAGGTGAAAGGTGGGGCAGAAACACCGGCGGGCACAAAAGACTGGTGGAGGTGCGTGTAGACACACTTGGTTCGCAACATGAAGACCGCTGGATAGTTCTTATAGCTGACGGCCAAACAGCATGTCGCGATCAGGATGGGGCGGTGGAGTGCAGAGCCCGCTGCAGCCGATGTATCTCGATTGTTTCGCAGAGCCTGGGATATAGAAATCGACATCCTCTTTCCTCAGCTGCCAGGGAACCAGAGGGAACCTCAGGGAACAGACCTTCGCTGAGATCTGTTAAATTTAATTAAGAGGTGTTAAGAGGACCCCGGAAAGCCCCTATATAGGCGGGCGATGAAAAACCCTGGATTTGGGCAAAATTCATACCTCGGGGCCCCGCGGGGATTGAGGTTTTTTGACCCATGAATACCTGTTTCAGACCATCCGTACCAGTTGGCTAAAAGTTAAGGTTAAAAATTGTGTGGGTCAAGGTTGATGAGACACAGGCTCTAGATTCGGTTACTTTATGTGGAAGACGATAACAACAGTAGATTCTGAGGCTCTGCGGAGGAGACAAATAGTCTTCTCCGCAGCCTAGAGCCGCAGCCGAGATGGCATGTGGCCTAGGTCACAACACCCCCCCCTCGGCAAGGCTCAAGAAACTAGCCTCAGGAAGGGTGTTGTCTACATACAAGGAATAAGTAAGAAAAAAATGGAAATAGGGAGTGAATGATAAGAAGATTTGAGGAGAAGAGGAAAAAGAAAGGAGGAGAAGAAGCTAAAATGTATCATAATAATCATAATTTTCCTCCTCTTGATAAGCTTCATAACCCCCTCCTTCATCACAAACATAGTCGCCATAATATTCCTCCTCTTGATAAGCTTCATAACCACCATCATCATAACAATCATGGTCGCCAGCATCACCTTCATAACCACCATCTTCATTGGAGGACTTCCCGTCGCCCAGATTGCTTAATCTGGAACTTCTATTTCTAAATTCCAAACTTTGTTTGGTGATGAAAATTGACAAGAGTCAGGTTCCCACCACCAAACAAAGTTTGGAATTTAGATTTAGCCCGTCTAAATTAAGCATTCCAGACCGATGGGAAGTCCTCCATTATCACCCATCTGTTCCTCACAATCCTCACCAGGGTCATCGTGATAAGCGTCAGGTTCTGCAGGATTTTCATTGTTGTAGACAGTGTTGTCGTGATTGTCAGTGTACTCAGTTGTTTCGGGTTGTTCAAGATCATTGCTGAGTTCAGTGAAGTTCTCATTGTCTTCGCAGTTGCTGTGATCGTGGTAATCTGAGTACGGAGTCTGATCGGCATCATCGTGATTGTCCTCTTGATCGCTGGAGGTGGCGTCGAGTCGATCAAATTCATCATTGCCAGGAAGATAGGCAGGCACGAGAACAGGTGGAAAACCAAACAAAGTTTGATTTTGCGAGCCAACATCAACCTCGAAATCAGATTCGGCTTTGACATCAGAATTGGCCTCCACCTCAGATTCCGCCTGATCACTATGGAATTGGTTGCTACATTCATCTTGGTCTTGTATTTCACCAACATCAGACATGTTCGGAGGTTGGTCACGGTAACAAAGATTTTGATGCTCGCTGACATTCCTATTTGCAAAGAGTCGACCGTTTTGGAAGGGGTCAAATGGGGTTTGGGCAGGGATCTGGGACACATGTTGCTTGTAGTGTATTTTTGGACTGATACATTGGCGCAGCGGACTTGGGTTGCTCATGTAGGCTCGGGGATTGTGTACCCGAATTCGAGTCGGCCAAGGTCTAGGAGCTGCTGGGAATCGAAGTGGCAAATATCGATCTAGTGAGCGCGGTCTGCTCACGGCAGTTGTAGGTAGGGCAGTTGCATCTTGAGTGGGAGGTTGTTGATGTCCTTTGGAGGCCTTGTCCGGCGGCGAAGTTTGAACCAAAAATCTTTCCTGGGTGGTGCAAGTTGTCTGGGATGGCTGCATTGGGGCTGTCCGTAGCTTCTCCATCCAAGCACGCAATCGTTGGGTGGGTTTTCCGCGCGAGATAGGCATTGGTCCATAGCCATAGAAAGGCGAGTTCGCTAAGCCTCCCAAGACAAGTTGTAGATCTGACAAGAACAATTGGATCCGTCCGAACGCCGCGTATGATTGAGGGTCCATTTTCAAGGGAGAATGTAAATAAAACAATCCGGAACGTATCGCTGGTGACGAAGATTGAAAAATAATTGCCGGGATGCTTTCGTCGGGTTTGGTGAAAATAAGAGATGGATAAGACCGGGATTTTTCGTTGGAGGATGAAATTCTTCAGTTAAATACTGGGATACGTTGCGAGACACCTTTAAGGGCTCATAACCTGATGAGACACAGGCTCTAGATTCGGTTACTTTATGTGGAAGACGATAACAACAGTAGATTCTGAGGCTCTGCGGAGGAGACAAATAGTCTTCTCCGCAGCCTAGAGCCGCAGCCGAGATGGCATGTGGCCTAGGTCACAACAAAGGTCAGGCTAGCTGACCTGAAAGGCCTGAACGCATCGGTTCAGGTTCGGAAGGGTTTAGCCGACTGATTTCCTCAAGATGTCATGTCTTGGAGGATGTGATATCCTCCTTGCGAGCCTCAGGTTGGAGGATTGAATATGCAAAGTCGCCTAATCCCCCAGGTTAAGTGTCTATAAATCTATGGACACTTAGCCAGAATCCTAATTTTTCGCTACTTTAGCCTGGGTTGACCTGGGCCCGGTGCGTTCGTTTTTCAGGTCAAGCCGGGTTAAATCGCCTTAACCCATGCGATTTAACCAACCGGTACGGATGGTCTCATGAGTAGGCCATAGCTAAAATTACCCTAATCCCGAGGAATCTCCCGGGGGATTTTAGGGTTTGAAAGTTTTCAGCAGATTCAGCAGGTTTTACTATGCATCAACAGAAAATCGTCCTGATTTCAACTTTTTATTGTCCTTTTATTGAATAATTTGGTCCTCTTGTTGAAAATTTATGTCCCCATTTTTACTTTAATTGTCCTCCTTTGGAATAATTTTGTCCTGGTTTCAACTTCAGCCTGTCCTTTAGTTAAATTTACATTGTCCTCTCATTGAAATTTTTAGTCCTGTTGTGAACCTCTAGTTGTCCTGGTTTTTGAATCAGCTGGACATTTTTTTTGCGGGGCTCAGGATGCCCAAGTTTTAGAAAAAAAAAATACATAAAAGTTCTTTTTGAATTGATTTTTATTGATTACAACTTGATAATTTTGTTAAACTGTTCTAGGGAGATATGCTGCAAGCCATAAACATAGAAAAAAGAAACACAGAAAAAAAGAGTAAGAATGATTAAGATGATTGAGGAACCTGAAAGAAATTTTCAGGATCCTTGATGATGTTGCCAGTTATCGGCTGCATGTGAGTACAAGTTTGATAAAACTTCTGGCAGTGCAGAAAGCTTTTCTGGCAGATCTCCAGGGTCATTTTCTCGGAAATTGCAAGTCGAATGGCCTGCACTAAGTCTGATCGCGACCGTATTTCGGTGTGCTTGACATGAGTTTTGATGATGTTGAAGGCAAGCTCAATCGGATTTAATAACGGCGAGTATTTGGGTAAGAATTCGATTTCGAGTTTTTTTGCCGATTCCTTAATCAATGATCAGACCCGTTCAAAATCTTCTCCACCATGGATCCAGGCATTGTCCATGACAATGATTGTTCCAGGGGGGCAGTGGTCTTGAAGGCGCAGGATGAAGTTGCTGATATCGATCGAGGTTGTACCGTTTTTTTTTTTCCCATCTTCATTCAACAATTTGTAATATATCATGCCATCTTCAGCCATGGCACCAATCAGATTTATCAGGCTGCCTTTTGCATTCGTTTTCAAAGCAGCTGCGTGGCCTAATGGAGTTTTCAATAAAGGTATTTTTAGTGTAATGAATACAAGAAACGATAAGCAAAAAAAAAACTTACCACTCAGCGAATAGCCATGAGATGGATGATTCTGAGAATTGAACCCAGACTCATCAATAAAAACAAGTTTCTGACCAATATTGGTCACTCGGTTTAACACATAATCGTGTCGCTGCTGGAGAAATGCGGCTTTGTTCCACTTGCGAGGGATTTGAGTCACTGTTTTCCAGGTGATGTTGACGGTTTTGAGGGTCTTCTGAATGGCTGCTGGAGTGACTGAGATATCAAACTCCTCTCGGATATGCTCAGCCATCTTCTTGAGAGTGGTGGTTGGATTGTCCTCCAGCAGTAGGAGGACACTTGTGAGGACATCGGTTGTAAGTTTTGATTTAGGCCCTCGTCGGTTAGTGGAGGCTGAAGGCCGCTTGGTGCGTGCATCATCAAGAATGCGGCGGACCTGTCGATCCAATATTCCGAAGGTTTTCGCCACCTCAACCTGTTTCTCGCTATTTTCGAATACCTCCTTCTCAATCAAACGCTTAACCTCGCCGCTTATAGGTTGATGAGGCCGTCGAGCCTAAGGATGCGATCCGGACCCTGATGATCCGGTATGATCCGGACGGATACCGGAGCATCTCGGGCCGCGGGAGAGCCCCCTGGCGATCCAGTATCCGGAGGGTTATGGGAGTGCCTCGCTTGAGAGGTAGGATGGTGGCAAAGCCACTTGTTATGACTTGATCTCCCTGACAAGATGCGAGTTCTGCATTGCCAGATGGAGAGATAATACTCATGTTGTGATTGCAGAACATGAGTATGTATAACATTGCAGTTCATACATTGGCCGGACAGAGTTGTACGACTGTAATGGATGATGTAGGACAAAAAAAAAAG
>SMGU01002889.1:0-13668 GCA_004348175.1 Puccinia novopanici | reverse complement strand
CGCCTCAAACTACGTCAACCAGCTTGTCTCCCAGCTGCAACCCGCCCTCAATGGCATTAACGCCTGTGGTTGTTTTGGATCGGTATGGATTCTTCGCTGCTATCTCTCCCCAGAATCGATGCTGATCAATGCTATCGTATTAGCCCACTGTTGGACCTATCATCAACAATGTCTTCAGCCAGATGAGCCAGGTCATGCAGAGCTTCCAATCAAGCTTCGGCGGAGCCTTTGGTGGAATTGTCTCTCGTATGTGTCCCTATCATTGCCTTTGATTTTCCTTTTCACCCTCACGATCATTTCCAATAATAATAATCTGTTTCCTTCTATAGCCTTCCAACAAATTGCCCCCTCCTTCCAGTCTTTCTTCCAGCAATCTCAGCAAAGCTCCTCCTCCAGCAGCTTCTCCCAATCCATCAACCCCTTCCTCAACATCATGCAACCTGTCGTGCCCAGCTTTACTGGTCTTCGTGGCTTCTAGTTCCTCCCAGTCACCCTCCTTCTTCCACACTTCTGATTCCAGAGTACTCCGCTTTTCCTCTCCTTATTATTGAGGGCCTCTTTTCTTTGTGCTTCTCTGTGTTTGCCTTTCATTTGGACATTATGTTGGTTCTTCGTTTGATCATCCTTTGTGAAACTGAGACTCAAACTTCATCATTGAAAAATCCTTCCAAGCACCATGCCAAAAGTGAGGGCAATACATCTCAGGTGACATGAAGATAACTCCAAAAACAATTCAGGCCATACACTCAGGAGAAAGTGATTCAGCTCTCTGATGAGGACAAAGGGGCCATTATTATCATTGTGGAGTATCACAAAAGTAACAATGGAATTTCAATGGTTGTTGCTGAATGTCACCTGACATGTATTCCCCTCACTTTTGGCATGGTGAAGAGGCCCACTTGGTGCTCCATCCTGCCATGCAAGTTCTTATGAATAATTCACGCAAAATAGAACACATGGTAGGATGTTTTTTTTTTCTGAGTCAGCTACAAGTTCTCCCTGTCTAAGATAACTCTCTGATGGAGGAGAAAAACTTAAGAGCTTTTTCTGGAAAGTCTGATTTTGTTTTGGGCAAACAAAAAAACAACTATTGCATCTGTATTCAATGGGACAAAGGACTATATGATGCTGTTGGTGTGGAGAGTTCCTGATATGCAAATTATCCCAAAAGGATTTTGTCACATGGTTCTAACATATGATGAGGGAAAGAATAGGATGATGTTTTATGAATTTTTTACTCAAAAGGATCATTACCTTTAACAGTTTCACAAAAATTATGTGGCAAAATCCTATCCCTGTTTCAGTCCCCTTGAGATAAATTTAATAAATAGTAGTATTGGACTGGTTCATTCTAATTCTTTCAGCATTGGAGATACATCATAAAGCCTCAATTGGCTGATTTCATCCTAGTCAACCTGGGTTTAAATCAACTGATTTCAAATTTTTTGAAATGGACAAATTCAAATTCAGATGTTGGATTTATATTCACTCAGTTCATCCCAATTTATTTTAAAAACTCCCAAGGCCATGGCCAAATCCCTTAGACTTTCTATAATAACTTTATAAGTCATTTTTGTATCTTTTCATTGATTTTTTTCTCTTAGTATGTCTTGGGTTGCCTATGAAGTGAAAATGAATTTTAAATTGTATGAAGCTTATTCTAAATTGAGTGGAAGTTTTCAATTAATTACAGCTTGATACAAATCTCCCACACATTGATATGAGATTGAACAACAGCACTTAGCCAAAAAAAAATGTTTTGTCACTTGCTAGCAAGCAACATTGAGGAGCTCAGACCAATTCTAGGCTCGAGCTCCTTGCAAAACTACTGGAAGCAAAAACACCACACAGAAGCAATACATAAATATTGTATTCAACAAAATCAAATCAATACTTGGCTGAATGGTCATGTCCAATTATAACTCATGATTAATGAGGTTGTGTGTTTGATGCTAACACTACACCACCTTTCTTAAAATATTGTTCCTAAAAGGATGTAGATTAGATATGATGCACTGTCATTCTAAAATTTTGAATCACATTCAGGTGGGATAAATATTACTTTTTTTTTCAATCTCAGAAATTCATTTCTCCGGGCACAAAAAATTCTTCATGAACATAAATGACTCCACTAAATTTGAAAAACAGCTGCAGAAAATTGGTTTTAGTTTCACCAGAAATAAACTTCCAATCAAGTCATTCAGGTGGGTTTGATCCAGAAGCAATTTATCACAGCTGCTCTGGAAATCAAAAGCTTCCACAAGATGAGCCAAATTGTGTAATTGGCCCTTCCTACAGAATTATATGCATTTAAGTAACAAGACAACAGAAGTGCAAAAAAAAAGTCACACCTTGCTGCGGAATTGTTCCTCCCATTATGAAAAAGACAGATGATCCATATGAACCGTTATTACAAACAAAGATGAGCCACTTCAACTGTTCTGAGGCTCATTGGATACCGGAATAAGATACCTTACTTTTGGCTTGATGGTGGCAAAGTGCGCCCAATGATGCTCCACAGCGATCTCGTATTTGCACCATTGCTCATCATCTCCACAATGTTCCTTAGTACGTCTCACGGGGTAGGCTTACATACTGGTAGGTACCGGTTACATGGGTTTAACAGCCCTACTGCTCATCTTTAATAATGACTACTAGGTCTCAGTGGCTCATCCTGTGGTAAAATTCAGCCATGCCAGCTGCTCTTTCCTACCCAAGTGAGGCTGTCCAAAACCCCATAAAGGCAATTACACATACTTTTTTTTTTTTGTGATAGATTGCTTGGGCATGCTGTGGTTCTTTAAAAAACAAATTATCCCAGGTATAGAAGAACAGCACCCTCTATAGATCATAAGCCAAGGTAACAATTGTGCCATGCGGCACACTTTTCTTTTTAGGCCAAAAAAGGTGTAGGGTAGGGGCCAATGTTTTTGGATTCCAATCCCATAGCACTGATGGCTCCAAAGATTGTTGGAAATTAACTCACCAAATTTTTTTATCTCATAGCACTCATTTCTTGAGCAATCAAAGCTTGTATTTTTTTTACTAAAAATGCACCTGTCTGAGCCACCCAAAAATCACACCAATTTGTTTAGCTTATTTAAATCACTGTAGGTTCCTGAATAATATAACCAAACTTCCTGACTGCACAGATCCTGAGAGTGACACTTGAGCCTCTCTCCCAGAATTATCTATTGGGGCCACTTCACCCTCACCCTACAAATACAGGGTCCTTCTCAGCTTTTCTGAGCTCTTGCATAATGTTGTCTATTTTCCTGTGTTTCCTGGGGAAAATTTCAAAATTTTAGCCTTGATTCAATAAAAAATCAAGATACAACAAAACTAACCTCAAAATTTAATGGGCGAGCAGGCAGTGGAGGATACTTTGAAGCAGCAATTATAGCTGTGAGGGACTTGAGCGGTTTAGCAGACTGAGACAAGGGACAAGCACACCTTTGGAGCAGCAATGATAGCTGTGAGAAACACAAGCATTCTAGCAGACTGAGACAAGGGACGAGCACACCTAGAGCCACAGGTGACTGAGATGGATGTTAGGATTGAATTGAGAAAGAATTTAGATGAAGGAAAACATGTCTGAAATTGAGAATAAATTGAGAAGAGAAATACAATGTGGACCTTTGGAGCAGCAATGATAGCTGTGAGCAATGCAAGCAGTCTAGCAGACTGAGACAAGGGATGAGCACACCTGGGTGATGGATGATTAATTTGTGAGACAACAGCGGAGAGATGAAAAGAATGAAGATGAGAAACAAACAGCATACCTAGAGCCACAGGTGATTGAGATGGATGTTAGGATTGAATTGAGCAAGAAGTGAGCTGAAGGAAAACATAACAGAAAGTGAGAAGAAATACAACAGAGTTGATTAGGGTTGTAGATTATCACTCAAGGTTAGGGTTTCAGAACTACTCAAATTGGATTCAAACCTAATTCATCCCGCATCACGGCTTGGTGGTTGAGAGGTTCAGCTGAGTGTCACATAAAGTTCAATAAAATGGACTCCACAGACCAAATAACTGTTGGAGTTATTAACAACTTCACAACAGAAGATTTTGTGACTGAATCACATCCAGAGTGCAAGAGGAGTAGACTGAAGTATCCAGAGTGTGAAGACTCCATTTTTTAACATCTAAGTTCTAAACTTATTCATTCTAGTGAGAAGCTATCACAAGAAGAGGAACAAACTCAAACCAACATCTTCAGCAACTTCAATAAATCACACAGAACACACTATTTCTATTATTCTAAGTTTTTTATTACTTGTCTAAGAGTGCAATTCAATATCTCATCAGCTCTATCCAAAAATAAGAAGGAGATGACACCTAAAATTCCCACAATAACCGCTAGTCACTCACTGGAACCATCCCCATATCTCTGCTGGATTGGAATATACATGGACTTCAATGCCTTCTTGGATTTCTTAATCTTCCCAAACTATTCATTTCCATATGCATATTGCATACAATTTTCCACTCATTTTATTCAATTTCTACTTATTCATTATATTTTATGCACCTCCTATTTTCATTCATTTTGCTAATTCTATTTCATTATATTTTGTTCCATTGTGGGTGAGAGAACATTCCATTCCTTCTAATCTGCATTTAGGCTTGAAAATCCCCCCTAATCTGGATTTAGGCTGGCAATAATCCCTCAATCTGTGATATGGAATTTTGTGAAATCTCCCATATTTTTTACTACATAAGGAGGTCCTCTGGCCTGCCATTTTTTACCTCATCATCTCATCATTCACTCTTATGGGCACTGATCACCACTCATCCAACTTTTAGTATTCTGAAAGTCTTACCCTTATAAACTTGATTTACTACCTTATCTCATTGCAATACAGAGTAATAGTTTCATATTTCACAAAAGGCCCTTGGTTCAAGCCCACCTGAGCACAACTCCCTTAAGTGTTCTTGTCCAACTAGGCCATTTTTCCATATACCCAATATATTCTTTCTTAAATTTTATACCCCCATACAAAGGACCTGAGTTCAATTCCTTGTTGAAGACCCACCTTTCTCAACAAGTTCATCATCCTCTATTTCTTCATTCTTCATCCTCACTCACCTTTGGCAAATCCCAACCTCTGTTCAACCCCCACTCTCATAATAAACAACCAAAAATCAAGAAAGCAATCATTGAAGAAGCCAAGTATCACCATCAATACTTCAGCCATCCCATAGCAACAAAATCCACATATTCCATAAATCAAACTCTCATCTTGAACATAATCACTATCACTTGAATAAAATCTGCCAAGCTTACCTTGATGGCTTTGTTTTCTTATAGTATAGAAAGGCAGAGATTGCAACTCCATTGTACCTTTCTAAATTAATCAAAAGGGTCTGAGTCTTATAATGGCCAGATTTTTCTTCCCACTATTCTGTCAAAACTTCAAAAACTTAACAAAGTGCCACTAAGCTATGTTACACTGTGCTACAGCACTTTTGCATTGTTTTTCCACTAAAAAGCACTGTAGCACAGTGTAGCAATGCCTCTTTTTGGACTTGTGATGTTAGGATTAGTGCAAATCTGTAAAGTGCTGCAACAGTCATCAGATGTTAGCTTATTTGTGCTAGGCTAGGCTACACTAAAAGTACCACTAGTGCAGTGGTTCCACTTTTGAAGGCACCAAATCCCTTGTTCATGAGAATTGTTTGGATTTCAAATGTCTTGGTTTTGGGGTGTGTGATAAGAGAAGGAATGTGGAGTGAAGTAGTGATTGAGAGAAAAGAGCATGTGGGGTGTTGATGGTGTCTTATAATTTGATGGGAGAAAAGTGTTGGGGTGTGATATTTTGATATTCAAATGGTCACCACAGGTTTGCTGCGCTTGTCAGTGCTTGCAGAGCTGTGAAGGTGATTTCTCTACACAGCTGTGTAAGAATGGTGGATCTTTACTTTATTGAAACAATATTTTTAACAAACTCAATAAAAGTAACAACTTCAAAAAACTAAAATACAGTGGTTAATAAAATATATTTGAAGGATACAATAAGAAGAATCAAATAACTATTGATTTCAACAATAATACAATAGAACCTTATTGTTGTGCACAATGCCTGAAATGGTACAAGTACTACAAAGAAACAAGTTTTGAACAACAGCCTGATGAAAATGGTATGAGTAAAAAATTGATTTGTTGATGGAAAATATAGCAACCTATCTACCTGCCCAAAAGAAATTCTAGCTTGTCCAATATTTTGTATGATGCAGTTAATTGAGTTAGATAGATCATTCTGGAATGTTGTGTTAATTTTATGAAGACCATCAACCTGACCATCTGAACAAAGTCTTCTTGGCAACAGCAAAGATGAGCTTGGACAGCTCCTTCGGTCGTTTGGTTGGTCACGTTGTCCAACCACTCGCGATTCCCTTGAAGGCAGTGGTAGTATCTGTTGAACTGCTCTAGTATGGGTGCTAGAGTAAGAATCTGAGGTTAATGCTATCCAAAAACACCAAGACCAAAAGGAGGTAATGGCTGGCCATGCAAATCTGCATACACATTGACCGTGCCTTGATGTTGGGTGTTGTCAATCACCATATAATTATACAAATTCTCCACAGGCAAGGGCATTCTGCAATGTTTGGAGGGGTGGTACCCAAAATTCCTCAAAATCCAAATCACACAACAGGCCTCCAACTGAAAGAGTGACCCCCGTGGCTGAAAGGAATCAGAAATGTGTTGGAGGAATGAGAGAAGATGGGCTGAATCTCCAGAAAACCAGAGATCCTTAATCTTCAGCAGCTTGATTCACGCCAAATGGTCAAACTCTGCTTATGAGGGGGGTAGATAAGCCACCAAAAGAACCTGCTGCTGAAGAGGGGGGTTTTCTTGATTGGGCGGATTCTGAGGCTGGGGTCCCTGCTGTTGTTGTTGTGGCTGCTGATGGGGAGGGACATCTTGAAACACAAGAGAGGCTTCCATCAGTGTCATTATTTGTGTCATACCAAGTTGCATGCTAGAAACTTCTCCTGCCAGAGCATCCATAAGATAAGCCAATGGAAGAGCCTGCTTCCCTAAGGGAGTGGGAGCAGCCTGGACTGGTGGTGCCTCCTGATTGGCAGAGGAAGATCCTTTGGCCCCATGAGACAACATGGACAAACGTGATAGAGGGTGAACATGTCTAACTGGGAGAGAGGGAGGAAAATGAGAGTTAGGAGGGGGGCAAGGGGAAAATGGTCAAGAAAGTTGAGGATTGCAATTGACAATGTACCAGTGGGAAACTCGAGGGGGGTGGCAGGGGGAGCAGAGTCAGGAAGAGAAGAATTGAAAGGACAAAAGGTAACAGGTGGGTTGTCCAACAGCTTGGCAACTTGAAAGACTGGTTGAAAGAAATAAGTGTGAGATTTGTAATGTAAAGAATCAGGGCAGGGCTCGACTTTTATGCAGATTGGGGGGCTTTCAGGGTTCAGGTGAAGAAAGTAATTTCAGAAAGGTTTGATGAGTGTAAACAAAACAAATCCCATGAAGAAGCGAAATAGACCAAGACATGACCTATTTATAGAAGACAATTTTTTAGACATGACGCGTCACGACACGCGACTACAATATGTATTTAGAAATTTTGAAGCTATGTCAAATCTTGCGATCCTTAAGAACACACAACGTTGGGAAGATTTAAAGAGAAATAAGATTTTCGGGATGTCGGGAGAGAGAGGTTTTTCGGGGTTCGGGCTCGCCAAAAGTTGACATGGTGGGACGTGGATATTCATGAGCGGCAGGAGAAGGACGAGCATGGTGGGCAAAAAAAGAAGAAAACCCGACAGCGCGACGGTACTGTGGGGGAGAAAAGCCAGGGATGTTTGTAAAGGTCATGGGGAAGACCGGCACCATGTGGAGCAGAATGCTCCGCATGGTCAGCTTGAAAATTGGCTCCCCGTTGGGGCGGCAGTGAGACAGGGGCTCCGTGATCGCCGCCGATCGCAGAGAGGGGTCACAGTCAGCGTCATCAGATCATTGGGCAGTTGACCACGCCCCACCTGTTTTCGCACAGAACGCTCGTGCATAAAAGCCAGGTAAGGGGCGCTTCCAATGCCGAGTCCCTTTCCCGAGTGATTCCCAGACTGACCAGAACACAGGACACACGTAGTGCAGACGACGACGATGACGACGATTGACAAGCAATTCGAAAAGGTGCGCACAAAGGGCGGTAAGGAGGCAGGGGGGGGGCAGGAGATGATATTGATGTCATTTGTGGCCCGTCCGTGCAGGCCACGGAGCTCGTCAAGACGCTGCCCAGCGATGGGGCGGACAAGCCGAGCCAGGAAGAGCAGCTGGAGTTCTACGCCCTCTTCAAGCAAGGTTGGTGCCGCCGACTCGCCCCGTCCCCACACACACCCCCCCCTCCCTGACCATCCGTCCTGCTCCTTCTTCCCCCCACCGCTGCTCACTTCCTCTAGCCACCGTCGGCGACGTCAACACACCCAGACCCGGCATGATGGACTTCGCGGGGAAATACAAATGGGTACCTCGTCTCCCTTCGCACCCCTCCTCCCGCCCCAGCTCACTGACTCGCCCCCCTTGTCGGCTTCTGGTTGTAGGACGCCTGGAAGGCCAAAGAGGGCATGAAACCCGAGGAGGCAAAATCCAAATATGTCGAGGTAAACAACCTCAACACCTGTCTCTCCCCCTCCGAAAGAACCTTGCTTTTGTTCTTTTTTTGGTGTGTGTGTGTGTGTGTGTGTGGAGACAAGTTCACTGACGTGTTTGCGCATCGTTGGGCTGTTGGGGATGGGACGGAGCAGTTATTGAAGGCCAAGTTATCCAAGTCGACGGACCAAGACCAAGCGCAAAAGATCCTCAGCCAAGTTGAGTGTCCATGTGTGCAAGTACACCATCAGAGAGGAAGTGTGGCTGATGTTGTGGATCATTCTCTCCTCCATCTCCTCGCCCGCTTCCACTCTTCCTCCCATCAAGCTCGAGGCCGCTTGATCGCACCGTACATAAATAAACCCACATCGGTCCTTGCTACAACCTACCGGGAACCCTTGTCGTGTCCCGTCTTTTGTACCCCCCCTAAAAATATCCAACAAAATTTTAAAAAAGCTTTTTGATTCCTTTACTTTACGACGGCTTCCCTCGTGTTGCTGAGAGTCTGGGCCAACAGATATTTGTCATGGAAGAAGACCATGATGGGGACGGTTGAAGAGGCCTTCATTGACAGACACCTTCAGCTTTTTCAGGCGGTGGTATATAGTCTCTCGTGTGTGCATCTGTAGTGACACATTCCATCTAGGGTTTTTGGGCAATATGATTACGAGAAGAAAGTGAAGAAGAATGCGGATGACAAGCAAAGGCAGACAGACAGACAGGGAGAGATAAAAGCAAACGACGGGATGTTTTAAAGAAAAACAAAAATTAGCAACAGAAGGTTACACACACACACGGCCGCAATCAATTAAGAAGAGAGAAAGAAAGAAATCACTTACAGTTAGACTCAGCAATCAAGCAGAAAAGGAAGGTGGATTTTTGTTCGTGTGGATGAGTCAGAGGAGCGGCGATGTAGGGTGAGCGAATGAGCGTAGAGAATCAGGCGGAGAAAACACGAGGCATTGGAGGAAGGAGCCACAAAACAGAGAGAAAAAAGTTCCATCAAGGAAAGTAGTAAAAAAAAAAAAAAACAGAGAGTACATGAAAGAAAAAAAAAGAGTTATTTGAGTTTAGAGGAGAGCAGGCTGAGGAAAGAGCGGGAAGATTTGATGTAGGGCTCAGAAGACAAGGGATGGTGAGCTTGAGAGCGCAGGTTCTTTCTAGGGCTAGAAGGGGAGGAGGAGGAGGAGGAGGGGACAGGTTGGGAGTCGAAGGTGTACAGCGAGGAGGCGCGGGAGTGCGAGAATTTGTCTGTAAGGTTAGCGGATCGGCGAGGGATGGAGGGCTTGGTTGGGGACGAGTGGGCGGGGGAGGAGTTGTTTGAGTTTTCGGAGGGCAGGAAGGAGAGGAAGGCGCTGAGACGGTTCTTGCGTTTCTGCGGGAGCGGGCCATGGATGCCGGCGGAAGAGCCGAGAGAGGAGTCGGAGGGGGAGGGGGGGAACTTGCAGGCGAGGGGGTTGGAGACGAAGGGGAGACAGGAGGCGTGACGGTGGTGTTGCTGGGCCTGGCTGAGCACGTCCTGGAGCTGGCTCTCGAGACAGGTGGTGCTGCGGAGCCGGCCCGAGCCGAGCAGGGACCCCAGCGACTTCTTCCGCCGCACCTTCTCGCCGCCCGTCCCAAGCATCCCCGCCCCCGCCGGCCCCATCATCCCCATCTGCGTCGCCGCTCGCGTCGTCATCTTCTCCGTCCATGCCTCCGAACTCCCCATCACTTGCGCACTCTGCATTCGTTTCCGTAAGGGACTCGAATATAGCGTGCCCTCCGTCGTGCTGGCGGCGGTGGCTGCATGACGCGTGAAGCACCCCGTCGAGCCATCTCCGTTCGATCCCCCCTTATCGTCCTTGCCATCACCATCATCATCATCATCATCATCATCATCGTCGTCGTCGTCGTCAAATTGACACAAAGCTTTTAATTTCAGATCTTGCCTAGTTGGGGTTGAGTCCAGCGCGGGATGCTTAATATTGGAATTGTTGTGACTTTGAGGGGTTGGGGCAGTGGAAGGACTAATGTTCTTGTGGGATGGTTTCCAACCAGGCGGCTGGACAAATGAGAACGTCAGGTCAGGAGCGGTGGGGGCCAGGACGTCTGGGTTGGAGAGGCCGTCTTGGAGCCAGTCGAAGGAGGAGATTGATTCTGAGCAGGAGGGGGTCTCGCAGGATTGGGCTGATGAGGTGGAAGCAGAGGAGGAAGACTCAGGGGCAAGCAGGACGGGAGCTGAAGAGGGATCAAAGCGGATGGTGGATGGGAATATCTCGATCATCTCTGCCTTGGGGGACTTCTCATGTTGATGCTGGTGGGTGCAGGGGGGGACAGCGGTAGGGGATGAGGATTCAAGCAGGTTGGTTTGTGGGTCTTTCGCGTTGATGGGGCGACATGAGTTGTTGATGGAATCAAGCAGCTGGGGTTGGTGGTCCATAAGATTGTCGAAATCAAAGGATAATAGGGAGGAATTTTCTAGCGCTATGGGGGGCAGCATCTTGAAATAAATATTTGTGAATATCTTGAATTGGAACTGGCAACAGCGGGGAGCTCTTCAAAAAAGAAACTGCTGGAAGGAGATATTTATGTGGATATATTATATGATGTGTGTAATATTATGGGCTGCTGTTGAGTCAGATGTCAAAGTGAACTGACTGAGTTGGTTATAGTTGGTCGACTCGAGGCTGTGCGAGCAGTGATATTAACGTCAGGAAGCAAGAAGAGGACTATTAGAATGTTGTATTTGGAGGTCTCTCAAAGACGATGAAGAGAAAGGGAGGGAGAGGGAGAGAATATTTAAGGCAGTTTCCTCTTCTGCTTGGCTGGTGGTGGGTGATGGTGGGGAAGAATAGGCGGAACAGGGGATGAGCCACAGCAGCACTGGGTGAGTGGCCCGAGCACAACCTAGCAGCAGAGCAGAGCCAGCCGGAGATATGTATGCTAAGTCATAGCCCATCTGGTAATCTGCAATCACTCAACGTGTTTGTCATTGCAGTCAAGAAGCCATAACGACATCATCAGATACTAAGTCAAGTGGGGGTGTTCTGGACCACCTTCCCAAGGATATTATAGCGCTTCTTGAAACTGCATCAAGAGGTGTCGACATCAGACATCCAATTAGCAAATGCAGACTCTGGTTTGCAGAAACGAGCTGGAAAAACGTACAAGACAACCCAATCGTCCAGAACTTTGAGCTCTTCTTCCGTCAGGGTCGAGTAATCGGCCACCGCATCCTCCACCTTAAGACTGCTCTTCCCGAGCCCTTTACTCCCGTCTTTCCCCGCGAAGACGTGGTAGCTACCGCCCGGCCCATACACTTCTCGTTTGCCAGACACGTCGAACACAATCCCTAAACATAATAAGTTTGATAAGCGAGTTGAGTATCATATTTAATAACAAAACAAAACAAACCTTTAATGGCGACATAGATTGGTTTCGAGACATCGGAGCCATCGAATTGCGATAATTCATGGGCTGTGAAGGGCGTGTCTTTCGGGGGATCAAGGCTGACGGGATCCTGCGTCATTTTTTTAGTATGACCGATCACTACTTGCTTCCGAGAGGATGCCGATCGACCCAAGGTTGCACTGCTCGTCGTGCTGGACGAGCGCGAGGTCAATGCCCACAGAGTCAACACACTCAGCAGCAGGAGATGGATGGCTACCTGTTCATCACAGAGGGTCAGCTTGATTGATATATTACATCCAAAGAAAAGTCGCGAGGAGGAATAAATATCTAAGTTCGTACTGACCCAAAGCTTGTTCGCACCAAGTACCTCGATTAATTGATCGAATGAGCTGATGGAACTCAAGTCGGTGAACAGCATTCAGAGGCCCTCTCTCTGCAATATATTTAAACTGATAGGCGTGAGGGCAAAATTGTATTTATGAATCAGCTGACCACCGTCCAAAGCCGTCAAGGAAGGGGAACTAAAAAAATGAGTTGTAGGTTGACGACAAGGCGACGGACTCGCTCACGATCTAATTAGCGGGTTGTTGGTGCAGGAAGAAGACCCATCTGCAACACACATGCTTCATCAACATGACAGACCAACCAGATGGGCTCCATAAATCATGCTTCTTCCACTCTACACTCCTCTGGGTTGCATCTAGCTCATGGCAAAGTCAAACCACAATTCAAATCATGAGTAAACACCAATGCTAAGATTCACATCCATTAGCCCCATTTTGACTAAGTGCTCAGATTGGTCCCAAATGGCTGACACAACTGAAAAGATTTATGAAAAAAAATTTTAATGTCTAAGGGTGTTGAGGTCCTGTGGTGAAGCAGGCTATAGTGGTGTTAGAAGGTGATAGATAGCTTTGTGAATTTAGAGCACAGTATCATTGAAGACTTTAACAATGCAGCAAGAATTATAAAGTGCAAGTTTTCAAAAAATACAAAGATACCAAAGGTTATTTTGTCATATTTCATTGTGAGTAGGTAGCGGGGACTTGTATGGCATTCAAAGCAATCTTTTTTTTTAAATACCAAAATCACATTGGATTAGTTGGAAGAAATTGACAGCCAGAAAACCTAAATTGGTAAAGCTCTTGAAGAGGATTAAATAAATTTCATGGGAAAGTGGGGTGAAGAAGGTTCGATGAATGTTGAGTGCTTTTGGTTTGAATGCTGCAGCTTGAAGCTGAGCTTCCTTTGGTGCATGAGAGACATGGATGTATAATCAACCCAAAGAATCCAGAAAATTTTCCAACTTTTTTTTTTTGTTCTTATTTGAAGCAAATATCTTATATACTCTTCTTAAATATGACAAGAAGAAGCGTTCACAAGAAGATCTCAGAAAGCCATTGTTTTGCCGGAGATTTCTGACCCCGTTTATAACAGATCTGGATGCCTTTTGCACCTGATTTATTACTCTTATCATTCTGAACTCTCCAACACTGCGATTGTGATTGTAAGTGCACTATGTCGCTGTTTCCCTGCACAAAGGACTCCCACACAACGGCGCCTTCCCACGCGCCCCAACGCGATTCGACATATTGTGTTTGCATGAATTCTTGGACCCGGTTCCTTTTTTTGAAAAATGGCAACCAGCCAGATTATGCATT
>SMGU01002879.1:0-11606 GCA_004348175.1 Puccinia novopanici | reverse complement strand
AAAAATACCAATAGTGAGCCATGCCACAAAACACCCATATTTTAATATCCCAGCTCACTGTCAGCCTGCCTGATGCCAAGGAAATCCTTCTAGCTACAGGAGGTCCAAACTAGCTCTAAACTTAGAAAATTATTTCTTTTGTGCAGTTTTGAGCGTGAGAAAGTGGGTTTTAAGAGGTGTTTATCCAATTGTATTGGGATAATAAAAAAAAGAAGAAGAAAAAATAATAATAAGACAAAATTATCTTATTATTAAATTTTCAGGGGCCTGCTAAGCAGGGGTTGTTTAGATCCCTCAAAGGTGTCTTGCCACGAGTGCAGAGGACTTAGGTACCTTTACAATAAAACTGGGGCCTGCTAGGCAGGGGTTGTTTAGATCCCAGTGGTGGAAGTGGATGGCAGGAGTTATAAAGAGAAGTGTAGTTACTCACTAGTAAGGGGGCTTCTCTAAGGACTCCTGGAGGTTGAAGTGGTTTTGTGAGATTCAGACGAGCAGAAATGAGGACTGTTGAGTTCTGGTGGTTGTAACAGGTGGAACTGGATAGTGCTGATTTCTGGGTAAATGGTATGAATGCTGGGATCAAAAATATGGGGGGAGGAGGGCCCTCTTAAATATCATTTCTGGGCCCTCTGTGGTCCCCTTGCTTCGTGAAAAATAGTGGGTTGTGGCCTGGCTAGCCTGGTTGGGTTGTAGTAGCCTGGCTTTGTTGTATTTGGCCAGGTTGGGCCAAGTATTGCTACTGCCTAGCCAGGGCTTGTTCTTATTGGGTCAAGCCTGGCTAGTAACCATCTGTTACGCCTAGAAAATTGGTTACAAACATGTAACAACCATTTGAAACCCTGGCTTGGTTTAATCAGGCGTTGTTATGGACCAAAGTAGTCTATTCTGGCCAACCAGGTGGTAACCATACCACTTCCACAAGTTCCTGGTGGCCAGACGAACCAAACAAGTGTAATAAACCATTCTTGTTCGTCTCTAGGCTTTCTTTACCCCCTGGGAGGTTGTACTGAGCTGTGGTGTGTCACTATACACCCCAATTCAGTAGTTTATGAGTCACAGGGGCACTTGGGAGATTATGTACATGTCTGAAAACATCAGTGAGAGTGTTTTCGACTCATCCAAGTGATTCCTGATAAGCTTTATTGATGTAATCATTATATTTGTTAATTTACTTTTGTTTTATTGCTTTTTTGTATGTAAAGGTGTCAAAAAGGAATAAAAGAAATTAAAACAATTTAAAACATAATTCATTTAATGCTTTATTCTGAGATTTTTATATGTATTTTTATATTTATTTCAAGATTAAAACATATTTTTATTTTTATTCTAAGATTTTTATATGTATTTTATTTATATAATTTGTTAGTTGGCTCTAATTAGTAGCCAGCTGACATTCCCTACCCCTAAGATGAGTCTTCTAGAAAAAAATTTGAAGTGTTTTTCATTTTTCTTTGGGTTCCTTTTGGATGCTCTGTAATTTCTGAGATGTATAGGTCCATCTGGAATATTGCTGTCTGGTAACCATTCATCTTTATCTGCTGATTGATTTTTATACCTGACCAGGTAGAGTCTTACATCTTTTCCATTTATTCTTTCTTTCTTATCTTTCAGAATTTTATGGACTTTCAGTTGTTCTGAACTAGGTGTTTCTGCCATTGGGATTGGTAGAGGTGTTTTTCTATGGTCTCTGGCCTAGTGTTATAAGGTTTCACTAAGCTGACTGGAAATACTGGGTGTTTTCTTGAAAGTTCTTCACTTAAGATGACTTCCACTGCATTTTTACCATGTAATTGTTTAATGGTGAAAGGTCCCACAAAGGCAGGTTTGAGCTTTCTGCTGCCTCCAAGGTTATTAAAATTAATAGTTGATAACAGAACCTTATCACCAATTTTAAATTCTGGTTCTTTATGACTTTTATCCCATCTGGTTTGGTTATATTCCACAGCATCTTCTACACATTTTTTAGCATGAGCATTGGTAGAATCCAGCATTTGCTTAAAATCTAGGGCAGTAGGATGCATGTGTGGAAGTTTATCATTTATGGTAGTTTTGGGCATACGGGGAATCCAACCTCTCTCTAGTATGTATGGGGCTTCTTTTGTGGAAGAGTGTTTACTACTGTTGTAGGCAATTTCCAAAGCTGGTAATAAACTCACCCAATCATGAGTATATCCATCATGATTCTTAAACTCCATTCCAAATGAACAGAAGCGGCGCAACATGTCTTCAAGAGTTTGTATCATTCTTTCTGCCAACCCATCAGTTTGGGGATGGTATGCTGTAGAAAAGGCTAATTTTGTGCCAAGCATGTCGTGCAGATTTCTCCAAAATTCAGAGGTAAATTTAGGATCCCTATCACTAATGATAATTTTAGGAATTCCAACATCAGCCATAATTCTATTCCAAAAAATCATAGCTACTTCCATAGCTGTGTCATCTTGTGATTTGGAATGAACCTAGCTCTTTTGGAAAACCTATCAACTACTACAAGTACTGAATTATAGGAATAGGCTCCTGCAGCAGGTAATCCAGTCACAAAATCCATGTTAATTATCTCCCATTGGGCAGTTGGTTCTTGAATTTTCTGGAGGAGTCCAAACCTCTTACCTGTTTGTTTGTTGGATTTTTGGCAAACATCACAAGACTTGACATATTCTTGGACTTGATTTCTCCAATCTATCCACCAGGCAGTCTGTTTGACCCTCTCCATAGTTCTTTCTTCAGAGAAGTGACCACTGTCTATATTATCATGACATTCTTTGAGAATAGTATCTATTTGGACTTCATCACAAATGACAAGGACACTGGAATGGCGGTGACGGTAATATAGTAACCCATCAATAAAGTGAACTTTCCCAATTTATAATGCTTAGCCAAGTTCTCAGGTAAGCTAGCTATAAGTTCAGGTGCACAATTATCATTTCTGAGAATTTCTACAAGTTTTAATAATTCACTATTTTGATCATAACTTCTTTGGACACATTCAAAGAAAACTTTGTCCATATCTGACACGTGTATTCCTAATATGGGGAATATATCTTCATCCTCAGGATCATAGGCAGGATTGTCTGAGGTTTGGAAGAGCCCATCTACTCAGGCCATCAGCATTTTTATGCTTTTCTCCTGCCTTGTGGATGATGGTCATATTTCCTCTATATTGTTGGATGGCTATCTGCCACCTTAACATGTGCCTATTTGGAGTTTTCATGTTCATAAGTGTTTTTACAGCAGTACAATCTGTGATTACTACGAACCTAGAACCCTCCAAATAATAATGTAGCTTTTCCAGAGACCATACCAGAGCAAGACATTCCATCTGGCTGGCACCATATTTTTTCTCTGTGCTCTTAATTTGTCTAGATATAAAGAGAATGGGTTTTTCCATTGGTTTATCCTCTATTATAAATTCTTGATGTAGAGCAGCTCCAAGACCATCTAGACACGCATCAATATACAAAATAAATGGTTTGTCATAGTCTGGCTGTGCTAGAACAGGAGCTGTTGTCAAAAGTAATTTCATTTCCTCATAATTTTGGACTCTATCATAAGTCATTTCGAAAATGGTGTCTTTATTACACAAGGCATACAAGCTTTTAGTGACATTGGCAAATTGAGGAATGTGCTGTCTGTAGTAACTACAGAAACCTAAAAAAGATTGCATTTCCTTAATATTTTGGGGCATGGCTTTCATCATAACTGCAGCCACCTTATTTTGGTCTATGGCAAGTGTAAGACCTGAGACTACTCTTCCAAGGGCTTTTAATTCACCATATCCAAAATTACACTTTTTTATTGACATCTTAAGTCCTGCTTTAATAGAGGTGCTAAGGACAGTATTTATTTTCTCCAAATGAACATCCCATTCGTCAGAATAGATTATAATATCATCAATATACACCATCATCCAGTTTTGTCTAATAAAAGACCCAAAAATTGAGTCCATCATTCTTGGAAGTGAGATGGGCATTTTGATACCAAAGGGCATCTGATATTCATAAATTCCCAAATGGCAGATTATTCGTAAAATTGTCTACTATCTGGGGCTATGGGGATTTGGTGAAAACCTTTGAGCACATCCATAGTAGTAATATATTTGGCTTTAGACAAATTATGTAGGGAGTGATCAATCCGGGAATAGGATAATAATCAGGCCTGGTGTAATTATTCAAGCTCTGAAATCACCCACCATCCTTGATTTATCATTATGCCAAGCAATTATGACAGGAGTTGTTACTTCAACCTGCTCATTATGACCTACCTTTCTTATCACTTTCAGAGCTATTAGCTCATTTATGTGAGTTTCCAAGGCCTCTCTAGATTTAGGACTAGAGGGATAAGGGGTCTCCTTAATTGGGGAGGATAAGGAGGTTGAACAGTAAGTTCTAACTTCATGTCATGGCCTTTAATATTGCCTATAGGCTCTTCAGTCGTGCAAATCTTATGTATTAAACATGTCTTAAGTATGTCTAATTTTGGTCCTTTGTCAAAATATCACTAACAGCTGCTTGTGATAGGTACTCTTCTTGGAAGGATTTGAGGTCTTTTTGCAACACAACATTATTTGTTTGGATTACTTCAGGCAGTTTAATGTTGATGTTACAAATTTGGAACTTCTTTTTCCAGTCCCCTCCTATGGTATAAAATCTATCTTTACTTTGGAAGATGTCTATCCATATAAGCAAAATGTGTCATTACCAATAATTAAATAATCACATAAGGCATCTTTCAATACAACAAATTCAATGGTCAATCTGAGAGATCCCTTCGAGTGGGAAATATTACAGGCATGGTGATAACTCCTAGGGGCTTCATAGAAGAGTTACAACTACTAAACTTTGCTTGGGGACGGGTAGCAAGTGTTTCTTCCACTCTGGGTAACATTTATTCAAGAATTTTTCACTTGTGCAAGAGCAGAAGGCACCAATGTCTAAAAGAGCTCTTAATTCTTGATGGTCAAATAAGACAGTGGTGTAGCTAGTTTTACCCATCATATAACTCATTCCTTGTTCAGGTTTGTTGGCAAGTAATTTAGCATCAGACACATGTCCTATTTCCATGGAAGAATTCCACTTCTGAGGGAGATTGGAATCACCATGGATGCAATTAATATCAGCATCATCTCCTATATCTGCTTGAATTACTTGAAAATCCAAGAAGGTTCTTCTGTGTCATCAAATTGGGAAGTACTTTCTTCTTCTGAATGTTCTTCCTCCTTTGACCACCCTATGTGAAGTCAACTGGCCACATTGCCATGATCTAACAATTATAAAACTAGTTGTATATACTCCAAACAGCAATGAATAAGGTTTTTATACAAGAGTAATTTCCGCCTTACAAACATCTCTTAGTTTATAGAGTAGGGGAATGTGTAATTGGACACCTGAAATTATTTCCACATTTAAGACAAATGTCACATGCTTATTAATATTTGTTGTACATGTAGGTGACACATGTACAGTCCACGACTGCGTAACATGTCACAGATCATTTTGTAGATAGTATTTAAATTGTTTCTTCTCTTAGAAAGAAATCATCGATTCTCTTGAGCTTACTCCACAACAGGTTATGAGCCTCTCGCTAGAGTAGCTCGACCTTTACAAAGAAATCGTATCAGTACCGCAAACGACGAGTTTTCTAATTCATCAATCCAGTCATCGTAGTCTCATCATCAGACGAGTCAGTAGTCTGCCGGGAGCACATCTCCAACCTTATCCTTCAAACTCAATCACCGGTTTCGACCATATCCTACCAACTGCCTAACTCAACGGCGGCTGTAAATCCTCCTGAGAGCTTATCTTTCAAACTTTGTGCTTGCTTCATCCAAACCACCTTTAAACTCGCGGCGATCACTTAGCTAGTGTAGTTTGGGCTGATCACCCATAGCTGCGTATTAATCGGTGGAGGATCGTCAGCCTCAGAGTCTGTTTGATTTGGCTGAGAGTGGTGTGTCGTCGAAGAGCGGTACTCACTCGGACCGATCGACATTTTTTTTCTTCTCTTCCCTTCTTTCTTTTTCCCCTCTCAATCTCCTTTCTTTTACCCATCTTCCCACCCATTCCCTATTCTTTTCCTGAATTCCCATCTATCTCATCCCATCACTCCCATCATGTCGGACTCGAAATCTCCCAGGAGATCTGCCCAGCAGCCACAGGTGATCCTACGAGCACCATTCACCGACTCACGCCAAACGCTGAAGCAGATCGGGCCCGCATATTTGGAGAAGGACGAACGCACGAAATCCTTTCCAAGCACCATCCCCTAGAACAATCTCTGAAGCGTCGAAACGCCGACTCCTTCAACTAGCAAAAGGAAAAGCCCCTGAAACCTAGGTGGGAGATATCCCTCGGAGAGACACCTACCAACCCCGCATCACCAACGGCGCTGCTACAGGTTCCGCCTCATCGAACTGGCGCCGCGTCGACCCTCCGCCGCATGTTTCGACGTCATCAACAGTGAATATGTCGGACATGGCCCTCCTCGTCGCGGAAATGAGGGCGCAACGTGAGAGCGACCAATCGAGACGTGATCGGGAGGAGGATCGTGCCCGACGCAAGGCAGAGCTTGAAGAGCAATCCCGAGTTACGGCAATTGTGGCGGCCGTGTCGAAACGTTTCAGTCAGGTTGACATTCTCAAGCCGGATGGTTCCAATATTCGACAGTGGGAACGTTTGTTGCGACTGCACGCCTTGGAACGCTTCAACAATCCAGATTTCTTCAGTCCGGAGGAAGGCATTGTTGTCGAGCCGTCCGAGGAGAAGATTGCTCGGGGTATCATCAACGCGTCGGTACATACTGATTTGACCTACGACATCCTCGACTTCTCGACGTCAGCAGAAGTCTTCGACCACCTCATGATGAAGTTTCGTGTCGTGAACAGAGCTGCACAACTGCAGGGTTGGCTCTCTTTCGTCAACATCGATCCGATGAAACACAACACCACAGCTAGTTTGCATGAAGCCTTCAGTAGCGCTGGGAAGACGTTTTGCGAGCAGGGTATGACGTTGGGCTGGGACGAAATGGTGGGCCTGATCATTCAAGCCAATCTGCGAGGGGAATTACGTAGCTCTTTGGATAAGAAAATAGATCTTTTTATGGAAGCCCATGATTCCCAACTCCCAACACAGCAAGACGTACTCAGGTTTCTAGACGCAGCAAGAACGGAATTGAAACTAGTCAATTCGTCTCGTGTTTCTGAGACAAACTCTCTTCTGACAACTCTAGCTAGCCGCGATCAATCTAGCGTTTCAGGATCGACGGAACAGCAAGAAATTGAGATGAATGCTTTGCGCAAGTCCACCCGTTGCTACATCTGCAAAAAACCAGGACACATTGCACCCAACTGTCCTCACAAGAAACGTGGCGCTAATGTGTCGACGCAATCCTCCGGTAGACCCACACAGAATAATCAAGGCTATACCCCTTGTTTGATCACTTACAATTATGATCGAAACCCATACGTCCGCCCATTGCAACCAGAAGCCGACAAATCTGGCTTCACACGTGGTTCTGGAAATGCTTCAGCCAAGACACCCTCAAATGACAAGAATGTCGAGGCCAAATTGCTCGACTGTAATCTGCTAGCGGAGGATGAACCCGAATCTTACGCTTTTGAAAACGAAGACATTTCAGTTGAACCCCAAATGGACCGTTTCGATCTCAGGGAACTCTCAGTTGATCGAAACGGACAAGATGTCATATGGGATTCCGGAGCCTCAGACAATGTCACCGGAGACAGGTACGCCTTGCATGACTTCAAACTGCTAGCGAAACCAATTGCAGTCCGAGTGGCGACTGATGGTCCTTGTGATTATATTACAGGTACGGGTACCTTGCTATTTGCGGGGATGAACTCAACGACCGTCGCTGTTAGAAAGGTGTACTACTGTGAGAAAGCCAGATCCACATTACTCTCTATAGCGGCTTTTAAGAAGTCTAACGCTTGTTTCCGTGTCGAAGGGAATTTCGACACCATTGAACTGTTATCTAGCCGCAGAAAATTGCTTCTAAGAAGTGTTTTTGATCCCTCCACCAATACTTGGCCTGTATCCTGTCCTCTCAGAGCTCCGCTTGAAAGTCTTGATGCTCCTCAATCCAATTGTTCTTCTCCTATCATATTCAATATTGAAATGAACAACATATTCAAGTCCCCAAATGGTGTTGAATCCAGCCAATTCACATGGAACCCTGCTGAGCTGTCTGACGATGAGAAGACTTTACTTTTCTGGCACAGGCTCTTTGGCCATGCAAGTTTAAGACAAATCCGACGACTAGTTAAACTCAAGTTGGGTTATGGCCTCCCAGATACTATGCCAGGTGGGTCCATCAAATGCCCTGTTTGTGTCATTTGCAAAGCCACAAGAAGATCATACCTTGGTCCTTCGAACAGGGTGTCCGAGAAACTGGGAGTTGTAGCGGTTGATCTGATGGGACCTTTTGACACTCCTACGATGACAGGAGGTAAGTATGCCCTCACCATCAGAGACACACACACGACTTACAGCGAAGTCAAAATCCTGAAAAACAAGTCTGAGGCAGCGGGGGTACTGATGTTGACACTGAACCGTTGGGAAACCCAAACAGGTGGAAAGGTGAAAATTCTCAGGTCAGACAACGGGGGGGAATTTGTTTCTAAACAATTCGAAGCTTGGATTCAGGAACACGGGATCGTAGCAGAGCGTTCTCTGCCTTACCATCACTTTCAGAATGGGGCGGCGGAACGTTACAATCGTACGGTAGCAGACATGGGACGCAGTCTTTTGTACGATAGCAGCTTGGGGAAGGAGTTCTGGGGCTATGCATTCATCTGGTCGGCGTGGACACTCAATCGGATCCCTAACAAGACGACGAAGACATTGACCCCCTATGAATGTTTTTATGGTGAAAAACCACAGTTAGATAGGGTGCGGGTGTTTGGCTCTACAGCATTTGTACTTGTGGCACCGGAGAAACGGAAGAAGCTAGACAATCGTGCTGTTGAGGGACGAGTAGTGGGACATCTGGACGCCTCAAAGGGATGGACATTTTGGATTCCATCAACCAAATCACTTGTGTCGTCTGCATGGACGGATTTTGGTCAAAACAGTCTGCCACTCACGCCGGAACCAGTAGTGAAGCATCTGAAGTTAGGTGATTTTGGGGAGGAACTCGCCGTCGAGGAACAAGAAGACAATGTGGACAGGATCCAGTCTTGCGAGGTGTCCATGTCGGGCAAAAATCCACATAATTTCAGAGCGGCAATGAAATCAGCTGAGGCAATTCATTGGAAAGCGGCGGTGAACACTGAGCTAGAGAATCTTCGACGGAAGCGTGTATGGCGTGTCAGGAAGTTGCCACCTAGACAAAAGGCACTTGGTGGTCGCTGGGTATTTGCTAGAAAAGAAAATGCAGACGGCACCACAAAATATAAGGCAAGATACGTTGCAAAAGGGTTCAATCAGAAAGAAGGAACCGATTATGCCCACACCTTCGCCCCAACCGCCACATTCACATCCATGAGGATTCTTCTGACAGTTGTAGCAAAACATGATTGGCCGATTTACAATTTTGATTTTGTGGCGGCGTATCTGAACGCACCTATCGACGAAGAGGTCTGGGTGCAGGCTCCGGAGGGACTTGACGTGGGGCCCGGAGAGGCCTGCATACTCGACAAAGCTTTGTACGGCACCAAGCAAGCGGCCAGGTGCTGGTGGAAACACCTTAGTTCGACTCTAGCCTCCCTCGGTTATAAATCTAGCTACTACGACTCCAGCGTGTATACCTTAACCAATGCGTCAGACAGATCAATTATCTGGGTACATGTAGACGACGGGATTGTTACCGGATCATCAGACAAGGCTTTGAGACTACTCAAACAACAACTGAAGGGATGTCTGGAAATCAAGTGGAATGAAGGCTTAACGAGCATGGTTGGAGTGAAAATCAACAGGACAAATGGGGGATTTGAGCTAACACAACCTAATCTAATTGCGAAAATCCTCAAGGACTCCTGGGATGGCAAGACGACGCATCATACGCCTCTGCCTGAAGGATTCAATAGTAATTTTGTTCCTGGAGAAAAAGCCGTGAATCCATCGGGTTACTTATCTGTGATAGGAAGTCTGAACTATGTCTCGGTGGGAACTAGGCCGGACATAACATACGGCGTGAATTGTCTTGCGCGTTTTTCTTCCAGACCGTCTTCAACTCACTGGAAAGCGCTACAACACCTGATTGGATATCTAGCTAGTACGAAGGATCGTGTCCTATGCATCCGGCCACCTAAGACATCAAGCAACCCAGTAGAATGCTACGCCGACGCTAACTGGGGTGGACCGAATGCAAGATCCTCGTACGGAGTTTTGATGAGACTCTATGGATGTCCCATCATGTGGGTGTCGAGAAGGTTAACGACGGTGGCTAGCTCAACTTGTCAAGCTGAATACATGGCGCTGGGCCATGCGACCAGGCACTGCCTTTGGATACGACATCTGTTGTGCGACATTTTGGGGGTCGAATTTCAAATCAAAATTTTTTGTGACAATCAATCCGCGGTGAAAATAGGATGTCAAGAAGCTTCAAACAAGCGAACTCATCACGTGGAGCGCGAGTTTTATGTCACTAATCAAGCACTGTTTGAAAAGAAGACTACCCTTAGTTGGGTTCCTGGAAAAGACCAGCTGGCGGACGTGCTCACAAAGGCATTGGGGAAGGCAGCGCATTCTCAGGCTGGGCTCATTATCCAAGGGATACTATTTAAGTAAAATTCTTTTTATTATTTCTTTTTCCTTTTTTGATTCATTATTAAAAGAAGATTCCTATCTACATTAGTTTGTTTTCAAATTTTTTTTTAAGAATTTGTGTGTTAGTTTCTTGTCGTGGGGGGGGGTGTTGGTACATGTAGGTGACACATGTACAGTCCACGACTGCGTAACATGTCACAGATCATTTTGTAGATAGTATTTAAATTGTTTTCTTCTCTTAGAAAGAAATCATCGATTCTCTTGAGCTTACTCCACAACAATATTTGGCTGGGTTGTTTCTATATCCCTGTCATAGCAGCTTTTATCCTCAAATTGCAGAATCAAAGTAGCAGCAGCTATCAATAGTATAAGGTTGGTATTCCAAAAGCCACTTCCATACTTGCAGCAAGCAATGGACATTCATTTTGGCTGTTGAATTTTTTTATTTCCAATATTTACCATTTCATGTTTCAAAGTACAGAAATGTAAGAAAGACTACATGGCCAGAAGGGGCAGCGGAAAAACAATCACCCTCAGTTTTCTTGTAACAGTAGACAGACAAAGACAGACAAGCTTTAAAACACACAAAGATGGAGACAGTCAGACAACTCAGGATAAAGCTGTAATTCACGTCACACATGGAGCAGATGACAAGAGCCGAGAAAGACTCATATTTCTCAAAAGGTGAGATACAAGGAATCAGGTTGAATTATCCAACCCCGCCGGATACCAGACTCGGTTGAAAATGAAGAAGACATCAGAAAACAACACATTCATTTGGCAGTTAAGGCACGCGGGAGTTGGAATTGTTTTTCTGGGAATTGTATTTCAAGGCAGCCGAGGAAATCGGAAGTGATCGCTTGGGCCAGCTGAATGATTTGAGGGGCG
>SMGU01002878.1:0-11603 GCA_004348175.1 Puccinia novopanici | reverse complement strand
CAAATAGAGCACCACACCGCGATTGTGTTCTAACATCAGGCAGTGGGAGCGTCTTCTTTGGCTCCATGCCTCAGAAAGATTCGGCAATCCCGACTTCTTCAGCCCAGAAGAAGGCACGTTTGTCGAACCATCAGAAGAAAAGATTGCCCGTGGCATCATCAATGCATCGGTACACACGGATTTAACCTACAATCTGCTTGATTTCTCGACCTCGGCGGAAGTTTTCGAACACCTCATGTTGAAATTTTGGGTGGTAAACAGAGCGGCGCAGCTACAAGGCTGGTTGTCCTTCATCAGCACAGACCCGATGAAACATGACAGCACAGCTAGTCTATACGAGGCGTTTAGTAACGCAGGAAAAACTTTTTGCGAGCAGGGGTTGACATTGGGGTGGGATGAGATGGTGGGCCTGATCATTCAGACCAACCTGCGTGGTGAACTGCGAAGTTCTCTGGACAAGAAGATTGACCTTTTTATGGAGGCCCACGATTATCAGCTTCCGACGCAGCAAGACGTTCTCAGGTTTCTAGATGCGGCGAGGACGGAGTTGAAACTAGCCGAACCTTCTCGAGTGTCTGAGACGAACTCTCTTCTAGCCGCAATCAATCTAGCGTTTCAGGACCTTCAGAACAACAGGACGTTGAAATAAACGCACTAAGCAAATCGACGCCATGCTACATCTGCAAGAAGCCGGGCCACATTGCGCCTAACTGTCCCCATAAAAAACAAGGCAACCCTATATTGACACAACCACCTGGTAGAATCAATCAGCATTCTCAAGGCTATCCCCCATGTTCAATTACCTATAACTACAAACAGAACCCTTACGTTTGTCCCTTGCACCGGAGACCGACAAACCTACATCCACACGTGGTTTGGGGCACACAAAACCACCAGTATCCTCGAATGACAACAAAAATGTCGAGGCCAAATTGCTTGACTGTAATCTACTAGCCGAGGAAGAACCTGAATCTTACGCTTTTGAAAACAAAGAAATTTCAGTTGAGCCCCAAATGGATCGTTTTGATCTCAGGGAACTCTCAGTTGATCGGAGCGGACAAGACGCCATATGGGATTCCGGAGCCTCAGACAATGTCACCGGAGACAGGTACGCCTTGCATGAATTCAAACTGCTAGCGAAACCAATTGCAGTTCGAGTGGCGACTGATGGTCCTTGTGATTATATTACAGGTACGGGTACCTTGCTATTTGCGGGGATGAACTCAACGACCGTCGCTGTTAAGAGGTTATACTATTGTGAGAAAGCTAGATCCACACTGTTATCACTAGCGGCTTTCAAGAAGTCTAACGCCTCTTTTCGTGTCAAAGGGAATTTTGACGCCATTGAACTCGTGAATGACCGCGGAAAACTACTTTTGAGAAGCGTTTTTGATCCTACGACCAATACTTGGCCTGTGTCCTGTCCCATCAGAGCTCCCCTTGAAAATGTTGATAATCTCCACCCCAATTGTTCTTCTCCTACCTTGTCTAACATTGAAATGAACAACATCTTCAAGTCCCCAAATGGCGTTGAATCCAGCCAATTCACATGGAATCCAGCTGAGCTATCTGATAACGAGAAAATCTTGCTTTTCTGGCATAGACTATTTGGTCACGCGAGTTTGAGACAAATACGGCGCCTGGTGAAACTCAAGTTGGGTTATGGTCTTCCCGACACAATGCCAGGGGGGTCCATCAAATGTCCTGTCTGTGCCATTTGCAAGGCAACAAGGCGATCATCTCTGGGCCCTTCGAACAGGGTGTCTGAGACACTCGGGGTTGTAGCTGTAGATTTGATGGGCCCATTCGATCCACCTACAATGACAGGAGGTAAGTATGCGCTCACAATTAGAGATACACACACTACCTACAGCGAAGTCAAGATCCTGAAGAGCAAGTCTGAAGCCGCAGGAGTACTGATGCTGACATTGACTCGTTGGGAGACTCAAACAGGAAGGAAAGTGAAGATTCTCAGATCGGACAACGAGGGGAATTTGTTTCAAAACAATTTGAAGCCTGGATTCTCGAGCACGGTATCGTTGCTGAGCGTTCTCTCCCATATCACCACTTCCAGAATGGAGCAGCAGAACAATACAATTGCACAGTGGCCAACATGGGACGCAGCCTTCTGTATGATAGCAGTTTAGGAAAGGAGTTCTGGGGCTATGCCTTTATCTGGTCGGTGTGGACACTCAATCGGATTCCCAACAAGACAACTAAGACATTGACTCCTTTTGAATGTTTCTATGGTGAAAAACCACAGCTCGACAAGGTCCGGGTTTTCGGATCTACAGCTTTTGTTCTCGTGGCCCCGGAAAAACGAAAGAAACTAGATGACCGCGCTGTGGAAGGAAGGGTGGTTGGACACCTGGACGCCTCAAAAGGTTGGACGTTTTGGATTCCGGCGACAAAATCCCTTGTATCGTCTGCGTGGGCGGATTTTGGCCGGAACAGCCTCCAGACAGCGTCAGAACCCACAGCAAAACATTTGAAGCTAGAGGATTTCAAGGAGGAACTTGCTGTTGAGGAACAAGAAGCCAATGTAGACCGGATTCAGTCTTGCGAAGTGTCCATGTCGTCTGACACACCACATAACTTCAGGGCGGCGACGAAATCGCCAGAGGCAATTCATTGGAAAGCGGCAGTGAACAACGAGCTAGAAAACCTCAGGAGAAAGTGCGTCTGGCGTGTGAAGAAGTTGCCAGCGCGGCGGAAAGCACTTGGTGGTAGATGGGTGTTTGCTCGAAAAGAAAACGCGGACGGCACCATGAAATACAAGGCACGTTACGTTGCGAAAGGATTCAACCAAAAAGGAGGTAACCGATTACGCTCACACCTTTGCACCAACCGCTACGTTCACGTCGATGAGGATTCTTCTGACAGTCGCAGCAAAACATGATTGGCCAATATACAATTTCGATTTTGTAGCGGCCTACCTGAATGCTCCGATTGACGAGGAAGTCTGGGTACAAGCCCCAGAGGGTCTTGAAGTGGGCACTGGGGAGGCATGTATACTCGATAAGGCGTTGTACGGGACCAAAAAGGCGGCCAGGTGTTGGTGGAAGCACCTTAGCACTACCCTAGCGTCCCTCGGCTATGTCTCCAGCTATTATGATTCTAGTGTCTACACTCTGACAAATGCAACAGATCGGTCGATAATATGGGTGCATGTCGACGACGGTATTGTCACAGGTTCCTCTGACAAGGCTCTCAAACAACTAGAACAACAACTGAAGGGATGTCTAGAAATAAAGTGGAACGAAGGGTTGACAAGCATGGTGGGGGTGAAAATCAACAGGACAAAGGGCGGATTCAAGCTGACACAACCCAATCTGATAGCAAAAATCCTGAAAGACTCCTGGGACGGCAAGACAACACACCACACACCACTGCCTGAAGGTTTCAACAGTAACTTTGTTCCGGGAGAGACTCCAGTGGACCCATCGGGCTATCTCTCTTTGATAGGGAGTTTGAATTATGTCTTGGGAGGAACTAGGCCGGACATAAATTATGGAGTGAATTGCGTGGCACGTTTCTCCTCCAGGCCGTCAACGACTCACTGGAAGGCTCTACAACATCTTGTCGGATATCTAGCTGGGACCAAAGAACGTGTCCTACGCATTCAACCACCAAAGACAGCAATAAACCCAGTAGAGTGCTATGCGGATGCTAACTGGGGAGGACCCAACTCAAGATCATCGTATGGAGTTTTGATGAGACTGTATGGTTGCCCCATCATGTGGGTGTTGAGACGCTTAACGACAGTGGCTAGCTCAACATGTCAGGCTGAGTACATGGCGCTGGGACATGCGACCAGACACTGTCTCTGGATACGGCACCTTTTGTGCAACATATTGGGGGTGGAATTTCCAATAAAAATTTAATGCAACAACCAATCCGCTGTGAAGATTGGCTGTCAAGAGGCTTCAAACAAACACACCCATCACGTGGAACGGGAATTTTACATCACCAACCAAGCATTATTTGAAAAGAAGACTTCTCTTGAATGGATTCCCGGGAAAGACCAACTGGCCAACGTGCTCACAAAGGCATTGGGAAACGCAGCACATTCTCAGGCTGGGCTCATTATACAGGGAATTCTTTTTAAATGATATTTTTTTTCTTTCTTTCTTCTCTTCTTCCAATTTTTATGTGCCAGTTTCTTGTTGTGGGGGGGGATGTTGGTACATGTAGATGACATATACACAGTCCACAACTGCGTAACATGTCACAGAAGACTTGTAGATAGTATTTAAGTTATTTTACTAGACTTTGAAACGAATCATCGAATCTCTTGAGCTCACTCTCCAACAAGGCCTAACCATTCCAGAAGTCCTTGGACTGGGAGCCTGCACTGCATGGGTCACTCCTTCTTGCCCCCAAGTGGGGGTAAAGCGCAACCAGGCACTTCAACTCACTCCTCTCAATCAGAACCATCACCAATGGCACAAGTAGTGATGAACACAAGCCAAGCAGCCAGGATACAGTTAAAGATTAATTTTCTGGTACTACATCCAATCATTTCACAGAACTTCAGTCTCTTCTTTTTTTTTAAAAAAAAAAAAAAGGGGGACAAAATGATAGGTTGGACAAGTATGTAACCAGAGACCATCCTGAGGGTGAAAATTCCAAGAAAATTTACTCACAAAAGTAGCTTTGCCAAGGCAAATTCCATACAGGAAGACATGATGGTCCATCTTAATGGGGTAAACAAGCATCAGACTAGAGATAAATTATGAGCCAATAGCAAGTGAGACCAGAGCTGGAGATAAAAAATGACAACCTTTTTGGTGATCTTTCATCTTCCTTGAGATGAAAAAAATAGGAAGGTTAAATTTTTTGCTTTTGTTTCCTCAAAAAATTGTAATTTCCCTCCTCAATGACACACACAAGACAAACTCTTGTCTTGAACATTCGTGGTCATGTATTTGCACTTCATCCATCTACTCTTGCTAATAATAATCTAGTCCTAGTTGAAGCTTTTCTTTGGTCTGAGGCAGGATCTGAAGCCATTGCCTTTGGAGATGAGTGCAAGAAAAATTAAGTTTTTTTTTTTTTTTCAGACAAAGAAGAGGAATGCTAGATACTTACATGCAATGACCACTATGGGAAAATTTTCTGATGGGGAATCCACATATCCTAGGGCCAGAAAAACAACTTTTTGGACATGTTATTTTAGATGTACAACTGCTCAAATCAATGCAGGCAAAAAATTAGGCATGAATATTCCCATTTTGGGTTTTGTGGGCCTCAAATTAGCATGATGACTCCCAACAACTCTTAAAATAGGTTTTTTAGGATTTTGTTTCCTCTAGTGGAAATTATTAGGCAACTTTTGCAATAGACCTCAAGTACTGATACAAAAACAGATAAAGAGATAAAAAAAGACTCACACTTATGTGCCACTGAGAATGAAAGTCAGATGAATGAACTTTCTCCATGCACTCAGTTAAAGCTGAATCCCTGTGTTTACAAGGGATTCCCTTCATTAAAAAATGTAAATCATTGAAAGGAGATTTCTTTTCAAGCTGGGTAGATTCAATGAGGTTTTTTTGAGATTTCCTAAGAGAAGATTGAGTGATTCTTCCAGGACACTTGCTGAAGATCTGGCCAATATAATTGAGTGTGTTTTTTTTTTTTTTAATGTTAATTAGAAGATATTTTGTGTGATTGAGCTTCCAGGGCATTTGTAATTAACCTGATGATGGCATTGAAGGAGTGGTGAGGGCAAATAAAAAAATATTTGATGAAGGTGTGAGCTAATTACATTCGAGAAGTGGTTCGATAGTTGTAATTAGGAGTCAATCCATTTAACCAGTTTGAATATTTTCTGAAATCATCAGACAAGTTGAGTGAATATATTTTTGAAATCCAGGGCCATATTTTGAAGAAAATATTTCAAAAAAGGAGAGGAATTTGGATTGGATTGGCATTTGAATCAAATTATTCCAGTGATGAATAATCCCAGCTTCTTTACATTTTTTCTTTATCATTTTTGTAGAATTGATTACTAGATTCTTCTGGATTTTGCAAGTGAAAATCATGGTAGTTGAGTGGGTGAAAGAATTTGAAAGAGAATTGATGAGAGATTTTTGACAATTGGTGAGGAAGACCTCAGGATGTTGTATGTTGTTGAAGGATAAAATGGTGAGAAGTTTTGAAATGTTCCAATTGTAGTATCATTTAGTTTCTTCAGCAAGGAAGCAGAAGGAAAGGCTGAATTTTTTGTTGTCCCCAGTAATACTGGCACCAGGGATGTTTTGCTGGCATTTGCACGCAAGTGCTTTCACTTAACTTTCTTGAATAACCTGTTGGTAACTTGGGTGACGTTGGTGTGAAGTAAATTACAAGTCAGGTTGAACTCAAGATCAAGTTGCTTGTAACTTGTGTTGATGTCAAGCTCAACAATCAACCTGATGTGTCACTCAAGTCAAGCTGTCATCATCTTCTACTCATGAATAACTTAGATCTTCATTCCACCTGACAAACAATAGGCTATATTTTTGCCTCCTCCAATTTCTATTTAAATCAGATTTCAAGTCTCAAAATATTGTTTAGGATCATAAGTAGAATGATGTGATTCATGCTGAAGTCTTTATGTGTTTTATTGAAATGATCATGGCTCATATCATCTTGGTCACCATTTTATGACCTTGATATTCTTTTTTGATGTTTTGATCACATTGAGAATGTGGATGAAAGCCTTGCTAGTGAGCCTTCTTCAATTTATAAATCCAAGTTTGTTAGAGCTGTGACAGCAGTCATCCACCAGACACCATTCAGCATTAAAAGGCTCAATCACTCCTGAAAAATGCAATAAAAGTCGCTTAAAAAAAACACAACCCTTCCCAATGACAAAAATTTGTTAGCAAACCAAACCTTTGCACATGGTTCAATCACCTTATTCATCTTTTAAGCTTGGCTCTCAACTAACCTGACAGTGCAATTGATGATATCAATTCACAGGTAAGGCTGAAAAAAAAGACAAAAATTTGGTTTTGGTGAGTCAGTGTCCAGTTGATCTCTCAAACACCCACCCACACCCACACACACAAAAACTTGGAAGGCCAACCAAATATATGGCCTCTGTGATTCAATCATCTCCTTCTCCTCCTCCAAAGATGAACCAATCCTGCTTCTAATCTCCCCCAAGCTTGTATTCAAATCTTTCAAGTCTATTGTGTTGAGTTTTTTCCTTTTCTTTTGCTGAAACAACAGATCAGAAGCCCTTCAGCCTGCAGCTGGCATCTTGTCACCATAATGTACAGCCGTACGTTATGGTGACATGGAAGAATCACAGCCCTCAGCAACACAGGTGTCACAGCACCACAAAATGCTTTACATAATCAACCTTATTTTTACTCTTGGCTGTTCCTCAAAGCACTGTGATTGCATCATGAATGAGGGCTTCCTTTATCTTGGTGAAGGGTTGGATGTGATTTTGACATGACATGAAGCCAAGTTGTAACCAAGTTACCAAAGATTTGTAGGTGACTTGTGGAGGATATCAACTGAACTTGGGAACAAGTTCACCAACAATCAGGGAAAACTTGTGCATGACTTACAAACAACACATAACAGGTATCAGCTCATTTTATGACTGAGTTAAGAGAAAGCACTTGCATGCAAGTGCCAAGGAAACAGCCCTAGTGAGAGATAGCAAGCCTGTCCAAAAGGCTTCAACTTTAAATAAATAAATTTATTTCTTCATCAGTTTTTCTCTTGGATAAGAGTTTTTATTATCAAATATATTTCATATTATTGAATACACTCTTTCATTATATTCTCCTCATTTTTCTACCCATGTACAATGCATGAGGTGTAATATAGTTGTGATGAATGCCAGAAATCATCAAGGTTGAAAATAGAATGATTTTCTAGCTCAAATTGAATATATTCAATTTAAATCTAGTAATCCCACCGGTGGATAATCAGAGCTCAGTGAAAATTTTCAACCTCAGGCTGGACACCAACCAGAACCAGAACAGATCACTCACCAGGAATCCAGAGGTCCCTTACTGCTAAGTCATTTTCCCACTGCACCCAGTGTCATAATCACTTATCAGTAAGTCACCTCTTCTGCTAATATTTCTCTTTCTGTTTCACTCTCTCCTCTTTGGGTGGTTCTGAACCACCCCTGCTACTTATCTGCTTCTTTTCCCTCTTCTTCATCATTCATCTTGTCTTTCTGTGGTTTTTATCATCAAACAAACCACATATGTTTCCAGTTAAATAGCCTTGGGTCAACTCCCTCAAAAGCCTTGGACCTGGTCTTGATTCCATCATACCAGTGAACCTTCTGTCGAGTCATCCAGAAGAGACCCTGTGAGCACCTTTGATGCCAGGAACAGTATTCCTCTAGCTACAAAGGTCACAAGAATTCGAAGAAAACTCTGAAAATAATATATTTTGAGTTTTAAGGAAGGTTTGGATATTTTTAAAGGGTTTGTTGATTTTAATAATAAAAGAAATGGCCAAAAAATAGCCAAAAGTAGGAAAAAACAGAGGGGCCTGCAAGCAGGGGTGTTTATGGTGCCCTCTAAGGTCAATACCTGGGTTACAGGGGTATTTTGACGAAGCTGGGGCCTGTAGAACAGGGGTTTTTATGGTGCCCAGGGGATAAGTAAGGATTAGAGGTAGTAGGAATTATTATATATAATAACTCCTACAGGACTAATCCTTGCACAAAAGGGCCAATGGGGTGGAATGGAGTGTTGTGGAGGCTTTTTGTGACGAAGAGAGGAAGAGGGAGGACTCACTGATATAGCTTATAAGGCTGGGCACTGGTTGTGGTAACTGGTGACAAGTACTGAATAAGCTGTTGGCTGGAAGTGGACTGGGGAATCCTTCAAAGGGGAGAGAGGGGAGCTCTTTTTAAGGCTGTTCTGATGCCTTTGGGACGAAGTCAGAGTCCCCTCCAGGTGTGTGGACTGGCTACAGTACCCTCAGAGCTGTAGGTAGACAGTAATCATACTTAATATTCACTGAATAGAGTCACATGGTAAGTCACATGCTGTGGCTTGTCACACAATGTGGTTGGATACCACTGTTATGGGGTCTTTGGGACAAAGCCAGAGTCCCCTCAGAATGTTTGGACTAGTTACTGTAATTTAGTGGCTGTAACTAGTACACAAATGTGGCTAAAATAGTACCATATGGTGTGTCACATGTTGTGGCTTGTCACACAATGTGGTTATTTGTACTAAGAGGCTTGTTACTAGTCTGGAAAGTTGTTATGGAACTATTTGGGAGCTTCCATGTGCTCCTAGCTGGTACAGGACTAGTAAGGAATTCATATTTGTACTTGTTGTGGCACATTTGGCACACTTGGGGACCTGTAGTAACTGTAGAGGATGCTACAAGTTTCTAAGGCTTGTAATCAAGTTTCCTGTGTATTTCATTTCGTGTCTGAAGGTATTTCACATGTCTGTGTAATGTTTTAGCTTTTTTGTGACATATCTGAGTAGATAATTTTATTAGAGTAGTTCTTTCTTGTTATACTACAGTAGGTAAAGGGTCAATCTTATGGTTATGTGTATAGTGAGTGACCCTAGGTTATTTTATGCGTAGAATTCATTTGTGCAATAATATTTGATGATTTATTGCACCAACTATGAGTTTTTGTTGGAATATGTTTAAATTCATTTATTATTATTTAATGAGTGAATACTATGTTGGCTTGCTCTACATAGTAGCAAGCTGACAGACCCTCTGTTGAGTCATCCAGAGAAGGCTAGTGTTTCACAGCTTTCTCCAGTCCTCACTTGAGTTGATCTTTTGAGTCTTCATTACCACTCCTGTCCTCAGCTTCATCAGCTTAGAGATAAATCAGTAGAGTTATAAAAATAACTTCTTTTATTTTACCTTGTTATTTAATTTTGTATCTCTTCTTAAGAAATACAAATTCTATAACAAACCATTTGTGTCCTGCTGTCACTCTAGAGACACAGGCTCACATCATAAGAGTTATGGAAAAGCTCCCTGCTCCCCAGTGGTCCACCATATCTCCTCTGAGAGCTTCCAAGGCCCTTCTGAGAATAATTAAGCCAGTGGTTTCTCTTGTAATTTACCCCCAGAGTCAACCAGCAGAGCAACTAATAATTATCAGTTGTCAGACTCCATACCATCTTGAATTATATTGACCTACTGCCCCAATTTGTTAGCCAATATAATTATTATCCTTAACAAGGATACCATCAGGTAAGTATTGATAATTACCTCTGCACCACCATTCCCTGTCTGAGATCAGCAGGAAGAATCCATTCTGGATTTAACTCCCTTTTATAAGGTTGAGAAGTAAAGCTTTACAGTGAACACTGAAGCCTCTTAATTACCCCTTTCCCTCATAGACTTACCAATCCAAACCAAACCTTTGCACACACTCATAGCACAACCAAGTGCTTGTAAACACCTGGTTAGTAGCATAGAGGCTGACACAGATCTATGTGGTTGGTGGGAATAATGAGTTCAAGGAACAAGACTTTGTTGAAATGCCAAAGGTACCATCGTTCAGGAACATTATCCTCCAATTCCAAAATTTTTTAAACCAAAACAATGCATTTGAAAATTTTTAAAGATCTATTGCAACCAAGCCCTCCAAAATTCAGTCAACTCATTTTTCTTTTGAAGCAAATTATCAACCCTGGGCTGAATCCAAAGATTTAAAACTGACCCACTGTTTCCAATATTGCAATTACTATAGATGGCTTCAACCTGGATTTTAGAGGCCCTAGAGATGGGGTTTTTGCATTTTAAAGATTGGTGACCATTGAGTTCCTCAAGCACATTGTTAACTTGAGTGTGGTCAGGGGGAGTGGATTTTTCATCATTATTAAAATCAACCCTTAGCAATCAAAGAGTCAGCTGTTTCCAGAAAAAGGTTTTTTTTGCTGGGATGCTTACTGAACTTCTCAGTGAGATGGGCAAAGGGATTCAGAACCTTTAGGCATGGTTGGGGTGTTGAGTTGTTCATTCCCAAAATCCAGAAACACTGAGATGGCCTAACCAAAAGCATTATTAACAGGCAGACAAAAGGTTCTGCACATTGACAGATTTTTCTGGGATATTCAAGGAACCTGTCTTGCTGAAGGTGCCAACCTGTGGATCAAGGGGAACCTTTATTGTGTGAGTTGTGATGTGGTGCACATCTTGGTAAGTAAATATTGCTATGGCATGGTCCAAATGTTGCTCATGTTGTTGTCCATTCCAGTGCAACCAAATAATTCCTCAGAAAATAAACCCACTCTGTCATTGAACATGGTAGTTCTCCTGATTATGTTGGGTTCTAACCTCTGACTTTACCTATCTGGGTATCTTATCTTCTCCAACAAATTTTTTTGTGTATTGTGATATTGCATGTAATAATTCTTCTGCCACTTTCAACGACTTTATTCTGTTTCTGAACCTTGGAATTTTACCTAATACTGCAGTGTAGCCGCGTTTTCCCTAGTATATGTATATATGTTTCATGTAATACTAGCCCCAACACCAAATAAAATTGGGAGAATTCTAGAGGTGCCACAAATTCTCTTTTACCTCATTCTCAGGTTGATTGCATGTAAAAAACTGAAGAATGAGGTGTACATGTATTTTGTGCCAAATTA
>SMGU01002867.1:0-15640 GCA_004348175.1 Puccinia novopanici | reverse complement strand
CATCATAAATTTATGATGGAAAGAAACAGAGAAAAGCATCAAACATTTGATGGAAAGAATTAAGAGAATAGAAATGATAGTGGGTGTTACAGATGTGTCAGATAGAGGATTAAGACTTTGGAGAAATGTGAGCGGAGAGAAGGTCAGAATTCTGACAGTGGGGGTGGTACTGGGACTGGAAGCCAAAGGAGGGGAGGTGGACAAAGCAGATGGAGCGGGTTGTGTCATGAGGGTGCTGGTAGCATCCAGAATCTCTATATATCTTCAATGGATAGAGTTGGGACATTTATTTGAGTGAGCATATGTGCTGTGTTAATACTGCATGCTAATCAATCTACATGTGCAGGCAGAAAAAACTGAAGCAAAAAGATTATATTCTTATAATTTTATCTTGTAAGAAGACAAAAAAAATTCCAAGATTTTTATTCAAGAAAAATACAATTTTGGTTTTTCATTATGGTTTGTACAGGTGCCATGAACCACCTAAATAAAATTATGAAACTGGAATAAGTGGCTCCAATGAGAAGTGGAGAGAAGGGGGCAAAAAGGTTTTTGGCTTCCTTTTTGGAAAAGCTCAACAGAAAAACAGTGAGAGAACCAATGAGTATTTTGCTTGTAACCAGCCAGGGTTAAATAGTCAAGGTACAAGCTGTTCAAGTTGTTGTTGAGAAATGAAATAAAAAACATTCTGAATAAAACCATAAATCAATAATCAATGAAACAGTTCTATGAAACAAGTTAAGAATGAATTAATGATGACTACTAGACAAAGGCTCATTGGCTAGAGGGTTGTGACATCTCATTCCTATCTTTCAACTAAGAAACATGTCTACTATGATGATTTGAAGTGGTATTGTGATGATGGAAGGACAGGAGGGGAGTTCAGGAGTGAGTACAGCCACTATGCTACATGTTAGCCTAGCTGGTACAGCTGCTACACTAAATTTTAGTGTAGCTTTTTACTTGTTATCAAAATCTGTTTAGCATAAGTTTTGCTTGGGGGGATGCAAATCATGCTAAACTACAGCTAAAACCAGTTGAAAATCTTGTATCAGTTTTCAAACATTGGTACTAACAGTAGTTTTATATAAGCATAGCTTAAAAGGCCACTGCACCAGTTAAGGTGGCTCATGGCCCATTGTTATCAAGAGACCCTTTTTTCTGTAGTTTTTGAGTCCTTGCAAAGCCGGGTCAACCACAGTGTATTTTTGTAGGTGAGGAATCAAAAATTAGAATTGGCCCCACCACTTTGTACAAGGGCCAAATGCTGGGCAGGTGCTTGTCATCACCTCTAACAGCTACACATCCTCAATGATGTAGCAATAGTAAATTGCTTTTCAATCCATGTGGCTGGGCTAGAATAATCTCCCTTTTGGATGAGCGATGAAAAGTGTATGAATGGATGTTGATTCCATGTTTGATGGGCAGGAATGTCTTCCATCCAGATTTCGAGTTTCATAGAGGATAAGGTTACCCTTGTGCTGTCCCGGTGTTCTCCCCTGGTGTTGTGTTTTTGTAATTTAGTTTGTATCATTTTGAGTGTGAAGTGTTTGCAGCAGAAACCTCAGCGGTCATGCGGTCAACGAAGACGGACGACCATGTTGAGCTCACCACTCTCATCGACTCTCACGACGCCGCCGAAGACGAAAGCCGACCAGGAGCCGCCAGTGGGGGAGGAGCTACTAGAGGAGGAGCAGGGGAGGGGGAGGAGGAGCAGGAGGAGGACGAGCAGGAAGAGGAGGAGGGCGAGGAGACGGACGACGAGGAGGAATCGGCCAAGACGAACCGTCCCGAACCACTCGACCCTCAGCCTCAGCCTCAGCTTCTGCCACCTAGTAATCCCGATCAACCTCCCGCCCCTCAACGCAATCCACAACGAAACAGGAAAATCTTCCCTAAGAAAACGTCGGAACAACCATCTTGCCCGTTACGAGAGTCACAAGGGCCGCTAAACAGGATAAAGATATCAAGATCGTCTCCAAGGAAGCCGTCTTCTTGATCTCAATCGCTACCGTGTGTCTTCTCTTGACTCCTTTTATTTGTCTTCTCGTCGCTCTTTGATCGCTAATCTACTTCTTATCTTTTTTTTGTCAGGAATTCTTCGTCAAAAAATTGACCAACTCGGCTTTCGAAAGAGCTAGACGAGAAAGAAGAGTATTCGTGAAGTACAACGATGTTGGTAAGTTAATAATTTTCATGTGGTATCGGTTTTCTTGTTCTGGTTTTCTTGGATCTTGATTTGGTATTCTAAAACAAATAAAATTAGCATCGGCGGTGAAGATCAATACAGAATACGATTGGCTAGAAGAAGTGATTCCGACGACCGCCGCGCTAGGAACACTATTGGCGGACCCGACGATACCGTCCTCATCGACGGCGATGGGCAATCGACTCCCGACTGACGCGCTGACCAAATCGAACGATCTCTCTCTCCCCAAGGTACCACAATCCAAGGCCTTGCTCGTCGGCAACAGCAACTCGGACAGTCTCGAACCCGATCTACCACTTCCTCACCCGGATATACCTCCGGTTGCTGATGATGGTATGGATGTGGACGACCATGACGAACTGGATGACGAGTCTTGATCTTTTATACATAGCCTTCAGCTCGCGTGCTCCCGTACGGCCATCTTCACCCCTTTTCCCGCTCTCATCACCATTGTTGTGATTTGGACGCGTACGTATCCTAAGTTCATCTTATATTTCCGCTGAGCAACCTCTGTTGTTCTTCTATCATGGTCCGAGAAGGCTTTTATGTCGAGACCATCACACCGCCCTGTTTGGCAAACAAGCACAGAGCATGTCGTCCCCTCGATTCTTGTCCTCTTTCTGTATACCCTCTTCTTTCCATCTCAATCTGGATAGTGTCGGCCCTTTTTTTTTTTGACCGTTTGAACTCCCTTTTTTTCGGGCCTCCTCTGCGACATTCAAAATGCTACCTGAACCTCACAGTCAAGTTGTTTCTATCAAGAAAAGACTCCGGCTTAGGTCACTCAGAAAAGGGAACCAGTCTCGGTCGACTTGGAAGCCCTTGCGTTACCCAAGACAAGAGTTTTGATTTGAGCCAGCAGCACGAGCTCATCCGAGTGTGAGATTCCAAAATGACTCGGTCTACCTGCTCAAGGAAGTGGTCTTCCAAATCAATTGAGTTTTGCACGATGTCGTAGTGGATGTGCTTGATAGCCGATTCCCTGTCTGCAAGTCAGTTGCTCGACGATTGCCTGGCTCAAACAAGCACCCGGGACTACACAGTGCATGAACGGTTGCTATTATCGTCACGGCAACAAGATTTCCTCGCCGCGTGTGTCAGCCGAGCCCTGCTCTACGCCTCTTCGCTCCTCACAACATAGTTCCAGCGGCCTACAGAAAGATCCGTACAAAAAAAAAAAAAAAAAAAAAAAAAAAAAAAAAAAAGAAGTGGACATGAGAACCTCCTCTACTTGAGTGGGTGGGGAGAAGGTGATGACGCAGATCATAGGGGTGCACGGGAACTGCTTGTATGGAGTCTTGTTGCAGCTTAGCACGGGTTCCTTCTGCTCCGCCTCCAAAACTATCCATTATTCCTTGAACCTGTGGCTGATACACATTGGATTGTGTTCGGTATTCCATGGCAATCACTTCGGCGCTTCTCTTCTCGAAGGGGCCGTTTCATAGTCTTTGGGCAGTGCAGCTCTGTCATCGCGACGCACATGAATATAAATACGCGATGAGCCTGCTCGCTCTCCGGAGACTCATACATATACCTTCCTTACTCCAACAGTTTGCCGGTTGCACGGCTTGAATCCCAATCGCTGTCCATACTTTTGTCAATTTCTTAACATCTTATCATGCCATCCTGGCATTCTGCCTAATAACGCTGCTGCTAAGCCTCACCTACATTTCGGCGGCGTCCCGGCAGAAACTGCAAGCCCAGCTTGAGGCGAAGGGACCCGCCTTGGCGACATCTCCGTCGGGAAACTACGCTCCGGTGTACACCCAGTGTCCTCAAGATTTTTTTGTTCGGGCGCCAAACGGAAAGGAAACTGGGCCGGTACTTATTTCCGATTCCTTTCCTCATAGTCTTCAGCAGGAAACTGACGGCCATGATGCCTTCCTGAAGACTCAACTGGGCAAGGGGGAAGCGGCTTACATCAAAGAAAAAGCCGCCCAATCCATTCCCTTGTGGCAGAAGTATCTGGAGAGCGTCAACCTGGAAAACTTCAACGTCGAGGAGTTCTTGAAGCCCGCGAAGCAGAACGGGGGCGTAGCCGCCCTCACCCTACCCAACCTTGGTTTCTCGCTCAGTGGCGGCTCGGCGCGTGCGTTATGCTTCAGTGGATCAATTCTCGACTCTTTCGACGCCAGGAACGACAAGGCTAATGAGGCCAAAGTCGGCGGCATCCTTCAACTCGCCAATTACGCTGTTGCCGTTTCTGGGTACGTTTTTTTTTTTGCCATCGCTCTTGGATCTTATTCTGGGAAAACTTCGTTCTGACACTCAGCCCCTCTCACAGTGCCAGTTGGATGTTAGGATCTTGGGTACGCAAAGAGTCCAAATGTACATGATTAGCAGCACGGAAAGATGAATAGACATTCCCATTTGTGCATTTAGGCCACCTCAAACTTCCCCGAATCTCCACGCTGGTCCCCACTTGGCGATTGTCGGAGGCAAATGACGTGTGGGACTGGAACATCGCTAAGGATTACAGGTCTCATTATCACACCGTTCAGGAGAAACACAAGGCCGGGTTCCCCGTTAGTATTGTCGAGTGAGTACTAGCCTCCAAAGTTTCACATTAACTCTACTTTTCCCTACTCTCAAATCACATTCACGCTGATTGATTGCGTGTTGCTCTGCAAGTTTTTGGGGAAGAATTATTTCCCGCCACTTCATGTAAGTTGACACTTCAGCCCACGAAGCACTTGAATCAGCCGTACCATCTAATGACACTATTCATGTCTGGTGGCTATCTCAGAAATGAGCCTGATAAAAGACGTCGCAGAAGGGGAAAGCTGTACTTTGGTCATCCATTCGGCAAACACCACAATATAAGAACCGCGGCGCGCCGTTTGTGATGGCTGTGACGACCAGTCGGCCCGATAAAGGAAAGGCATTCACCCCGGAGAGCCCCACATGTGTGTTCCCAAACACAACCCAATTGTGACTAGCAAACTCTGTTCGAACGCTTAAGCCTCTCTTTTCTTTTGTACCTGTTGACTTCCTCCCAGATGAGTTCACCGCTGAGGAGTTCGGCATCTTCCATCCTTCTCTCAACGCCTCAATTCCCATCGAGCACCTCGGATCCGCACAAAGTACTACCGAAGGCTCTGGGTCAGCAACCTGTGTTGCCGGCTTTGACAATGCGGGGTAAGTTGCCTCTTTTGAACGGACTTCTCCGCATGATCCCTTGTTTATCCAGTGGTCGAAATGAATGATTTTTGAGTGACTTGTTCGAACTTTCATCGCTCACTATCTTGGCTTTTTTCCCCTCGAAAAGGTTCGTGATGGGAATGTCGAGTAACATATTCTCAATGGGCGACTCTCCAAAAGAGGAGAAGAGGCCCAAGTTCATCACGGCAGTACGAACCTTCATCAACGACATCAATTTCGAAGGAAAGGTGAGCCCAGATGTTGAATTTCCAGCCAGCTCAATATCCGCCGCATCTCACGCCAATTGGCCGGCCTTTTCTTATTAGGTGCCCAACGCTTTCAAAGGGCTCGGGAAGACCGCGGATCCTTCGGCCGGTGGTGGCTATCAAGACTCTGATAGAGACCTCATACTTATGGCTGACTCCGGGTTGATCCACGAAAACATCCCCTTGTTTCCTTTGATTCAACCCGAGCGCAAAGTGGACGTCTTAATTGCTTTGGATGCCGTCAGTCTTTCCAACCTGCGCTAACTGCTGTCACCTTCATCACTGACTCCCAAATCATTCACAGAGCGCCGACGGGCAAAACGAGGATGATCAAAATGTTACTCATGTTAGTCTGGCAATCCTACCCCGTTTACTTAATTTTTTAACCAGTTGTTCATAACGTTTCTATTTACCCGCACAGATCCCAATGGAACTAATATCTACAGTATCTTCACCAAAACCAAGCTACCTTCCTACCATGGCTACCACATGCCGAAGTAATTACCAGTATTCTTCTCTCGCAAAAAGTAACGTTTCTCAACTGATTCGAGTACATTGTCTTTTTTTTTTTTTTTTGCGATTAGCATTCCCAATGCAATCGACGGCACCTTTGCCAAATTAGGCTACAGCAAGCGGCCAACATTATTTGGTTGCGATGACTTCAAAGGCCGCTGATCGTCTACTTGCCAAACTACTATGCTGCTGATCCCACTAATACGGCTACCACCAAAACCACCTACACTGTAAGCTGAGAAACATTCAACTATATATAACCGTGTCTACTCAACTAAAAAAAACTCTTGGACTCATTCCCAACTACCAGCCGGAAGAGATTGACAACTTCTTCATCAATGGATTCGCGTTGGCCACCCAAACTGTTGGACCCACTCAAAATAAATGGCCCGCGTGCTTGGCGTGCGCCCTAGTAGACCGACAATTACTGAGAAACTCTGCCACTAGAACTGCTCAGTGTCAAGCCTGCTTCAAAAACTATTGCGCCGCCCTTGACCTGTGTCACCAGGAACAACTTACAAAGTTTGTATCACTATCGTTTCCTTCTTCATTCTTTTCTTCTTGTCGAACCACTGGCCGAACATTTTCCTTTTTCATTGTTTGGTTTGTGTTCTTGAGCTCGAAGGGTTTTGTTTTTCTTGAGTATGCATAGGGACCGCAAGAGACAAAATATGGCCTCCAAGGTCTTCTTCTTGTATGCTTATAGCTGAAAATTTGGTGTCCTTTCCTAATGTGATGATATTTCTTGAACAGTCGTACCAGTCCTTGACTGCCGTACTCAATACTTTCTCAAACGCTTACTGAATGTTTCCAGAAACGGCTCTTGAAAGAAGATAAAAATTATCAAAATTATGGCGGGAAAAATGCACCGTTATTCCTGAGAAACGATGAACCGGGCCACGTGCGGTCTCCATGGAGTTGAAAAACGAAGTCTTGTGGGTCGCCATGCGGAATTGCTTGTTTTGTCGTACGCAGTAGCCCAGCTCAGGCTATCGCGGGCAGCCTGGCCTCCACGTTGGGGGGGGGGGGGGGAGTTGCGCAACAGCTAGATCTGGGAACGACTGGATTGGTCAGTTTTCATGAGAAGAGGATAGAAGTTGACGCGCAAGGCATCGCCGGCGCCCGAAATCCCGTCTGCTGGTAAGTTCCAGCCAGTTGGCATTAGGACTTCGGCTTTCTGGCATTGCTCGCGTGTCAAGATTTTTAAGGTATCCTCGGACGCTTGGGACATCGCTAGTCAAGCTCCTTGTGCATCAGTGAATCAATCACACTCGGGCAGCCACCAGCGCGAGGCGATGAGTCAACATACAAAATTTGGTCCTTCGCTCCTCTCGATCCCGGATCATCACCCATAGAATTCTCTGTTGCTATCAGTGAATTAAGAACCAGTTCTCTAGAGAATCGCGCATCCAAACCTTCAACATTCGGAACGCTGTTGGCCAAAAGAGGTGACTCGTTGCCTCATGGAGAGCCGTCATTCTTAGGGCAGTGGCGATGGACATTACAGCCTTTCATACGACGCACTCCCAAAGTACTGCGCATCGGTTCACCATCATCTGCCCAGAGCACCCTGAATTAACAATTACGAATAGAGAGATGGCTACTTCTAGTCACATACTTCACCAGCTTCACGATCCCTCGATTGGCATTGTGAGGGGCTACTGGAATGAGACACAGCCCGACATTCGGTTGAGTTCACGCAGATAAACAATACGTTGCTTCTTTCCTGAGCCTGAATGAGACGTGATTGGTCAATGACAGAATGACCAAGGAAGGTCCGGTCACCTGAGAATGCGACATCACGTGTATTCCGAACGGCTTGCAATAAATTGCAGGCGATTTCTGTCTTGAGCGCAAAAGTTCTGGGGCAGAGCCCTCCATGATTGGACCATGTGTCCCCATCATGTTCCGCTTCATGCGATATAATCGTCAATGTTCCAGATATTTTTCGCGGACTCGGCGTCTCAACATGGCCAGAATTGGGGTCCTTTTTCTGGGCGCCATGGGCCAGCTATCATCCGCCCTCAGGAAGTCAGCTCCAAGAGAATAACGTCTTCTACTCTTGGGTGATGGGTATATATTTGTGCAGTTTCTGCTTGAATGAATGTTTGGCTCATTCCTCCAGTCCTTCAAACAGTAAGTCCGATTTTATAGCACTAGTTTTCTTTCCAGCTGCGTGATAGTTTCTTGCTGGTGAATTAAATAGTTCTATTTCGTGCCAGATTAACCAAATATATTGTGATAAAATCTCCAAGAAGAATTTCACAAATGTTCCAACGAAAAGGACTTCTATTTTTACACCTGGGGGTGTCCTCCAATGCATCTTGAAATCAGCTATGCTATTCAATGCCAATCGGAAGGTTCCACGAGCGGCTGTTGACAGCGCCCAACTTTTTCAGGAGAAGCTACCACCTGGGTTAATTTTCAATTTCTTGCCTTTTGCTTATTGCCTTGCTTCGAAACACGTCGGTTAACTTATTAACCATGGTTGGTTCTCTTGATGATTGTAACGAACATATAGGCGCCAACTGGCCAACTGGAAAGTAAGTTGAAAAATGAACATTGACCCGCAAAGCATGGGTCAAGAAGGCATACCATTATTTCCTTTACGTTCAACAAACTGAGAAATGAGGCTTGACATTATTGACTCTTACTTTTCCGTTCAGCTGCCTTTTTGAGAAGTGGCCGCAACCTCCAGGCCTGGGGCCATTGCTATGGCCTCTAATCTATGGGACTCATCAGGAGTCTGTGGGCTTGCATTTCCATAAATGGTCCTTCGGGAAAAGCTCACCAAGGAATAGTGAGTGATCAATGCCCTCGGTGAGTAATCCTTAATACCTTCTTGATACCTGATCAAGACCATGACGCTGGCTAATGACACCTCGTTTAAATCATCTGCACACACAAGTGCAAGGTGGACAGCCTAGATCTGGCTCCTGATCTTTGGAGCCTCGTTAGTAATAATGAAGCCCCGGGAGTCTTGAATATCACCTGGTTTGTCCCACCTCTTCTTCCTAACTAAAGGCTTCGAATCAAAGCCTTTTACCACTCTCAAATTGCTAGAGCACTCATGTGAGTAAGAATTGAACATTGGCTCGGATTATTGATCTCGCGTAGGGAATTTGTATCGTGCAACTTTTCTACACCTATCCAATTTATCAACAAGGATGGTGTGAATAATTCGTCGACCTCAGTGCAGGTTGATGGGTCGAACACGCCGATCAGCTCGTTAGAGGTATTACCTACCGCCAATAACACTTGGATCAAGTTAGTTAGACAATCAAGTTCAAACTTTTGTGCGTCATTTCCAGCTATTGCGTCAACTTCATGAACCGTTTATTCCAACCCAAGATTCTAATTTTCTGTTTTTTCCCGTAATTGCACACTCTCTCCCTGTTAGTCCAACCTCAGAACTATGGAGGGCTGGGAAGTACCGGCGATCTCAGAGTTACTTGCGGTGATGGGAAGCAAATTGTCACCAAGGAGGTGAACCTTGATACACCATTTGCTATCACCAATGCGGCGGCTAATTGTTGAAAAATGGCCCTGGGGCTATCAATAACCATTGGATACGTACGGAAGGGTTGGGAGAAAATGATTAGGGAATCTTAGTTGTAGTTGAACCCACATTTCCTACATCTTGCGTCTTGTCAATGCTCCATTACCACTTGCTAGTTTCTAACCAAATTATCTGGATAAATTATTTCTGTGGGTGTGCAAAATCCAAAAAAATGATTGGAATGAGTCGAAAAGGAAGGGAGAAGGGTGTAATTCAAATTTGCATTTCTTGAGGAACTGCCTGTTAGATTATCCAAGAGCCAAATTTCTCTTTGAGCTTTCAAAATAAAGGGAATTGGTAAAAAATTTACAATCTCATATTTTAATAATCAACAAAAATAAATGTAACCTCAATGGGGTCATCCAAATCACCCTTGGACAGCCCCCTCTTTTTTTTTCGATGAGCCTAAGCATTTCCTATCTGTTTCAACTCAGCAATAATCACACCTATTCCTCTTGAAAGCTCCATTCCACAGAAATATATGATCCAGATTCAAAGAAAATATCTTGAGAGAGAAAAATATTTTTGAGAAACATTTCAAGGAATTTGAGCTACTGGAAAATCTAAATCCCTACCATCCAACATATCTTATCCTCAAATAAATAGAGGAACTTTCATTTCAAATTCCATAAGATTAGAATCCAAAATCATTTTTGTTGGGATCAGTTCTAATGATGGAATTGTTTTGAGAATCTGAATGAAAGTTATACACATTTTTTGATGTAACCTTGGAAATTCTTTATGTGCATCTTGATCTGCTTCTACCAGATATACTTTGGATTAAAGGGATTATTTACTGATTATAAGATCTTGTTGTCTCAATATCTTCTTGTCCCACAAGCAATGAAACCTCAACACCCACATGCCACTTATAAGCTGAAATATCCCAAAAGGGATTTCATAAACCTAGCCTGTATCCAATTTTTACTTCTGTTCCCTCAATTGTTTGTCCCTATGAACTGTGTTATCTCACTGAGGAGCGTTACAGACACGTGTGAAAAATCACTGCTCAATCAAGGATGTCCTTCTTGAGAACATAGAACCTCATGTGGCTCATAATTCTTCATCTGGACTTTATAATATTATATTCAAAATTATTCTGGGTGATAAAAATCAATGACACACAAGCTCTCACCACCAAAGAGCATTGGGATTTAGAGTTTCAGCTTTGCTAAGTGATTGGAACTGATGAGATGTCCTCCAATATTTGTTAAATGATAGATATTGCTTATAGCATAAGTTGGAAGCCTTATTTTGTTTGCATTGTTCTCATTCCTTCCGCTTTTACTCTTTTACTTGACTTTGTTTTCGATTTCTAATCCTGTTGCTTCAGGTGTGGACTTTGAGGGACGGATGTTGTGAGTACTCAAACCCCAAACCTGCGTAGGAGGGGCTCAAGAGGAGGGGCAGCAGGGTGTAATCCCATCTCAAGGGGTTTTCTTCTCTGCCGGCAAAAGATGTAACTCTCAAGAATCTCTCAACAAAAATAATATCCGAATATCGAGATGTTAAATGGCAGAGACTCCATCCCTTGAAGCTTCACAAGGTTAAGAATTTCATTTTTTTTTTTTCGGAACAGAAATAAACTTTAAGCATAAGCTTTTCCGCCTCTTGTGGTGAGGAACGCTCAAGAGAAACAAGACGCTACTCAGAATTCTTGTAGATATGTTGGACTGAGGATAAGTAGAAATATTGATAAAACGCTGGTCCAAAGCCATGCCGGAATTTCAAAGAAAACATAAGACTGCTTCTTTTGAGCCGCCTTTGTCACAACAGTGGCCGCAGGCCTCACTGGACTCCATGTAGACCGGCATGATGGAAGTCAATTAGCAGTTCCCAACCGCGTCCGTAATGCTCAATGGCTTGTCCAGCGTGACGTTCTTGGTAATGATTTGTTTTCCATTGTCACAAACCACCTTGACGTCGGCCACTGTACCCAAGCCCTGCCCGGATTCAGGTTGAACTAGCGGTAATAGCGAGAGAAAGACGGGGACGGGTGAGCAAGGAATCGCAGGAGTGGCACTGATCATTTCAGGCAAGACAAGATATGGGGAGAAGGCTCACAGTGGTTGGAGTTTGATTGCTTGGTCAATCTAATCCAAGAGCTTTGGCCGCTCCCTCCGTAGCTCGTGTTGTTTAAAGGCCGGACTTCCAAAGACCTGATCGGTACTTCGGCACCGGCTACTTGAATCGAATTCCAATCTTTACTGACACCATCCTTGTTAATAAGCTCGATCGGAGTGGAAAAATTGCACGGTACAATTTGCCTGCGCCATAGAACGGCCACGCGGCGCCAAAAGGACTTCTATCAGTTTTTTATTCTGCTTTTGTTAATTAACCATCTTGGAGAGAGTTGGGACGGAGGAGGAAAGGAAACTACCAACCAAGTGATGGGCAATACTCCTGGATTTTGACCGTTACTGACTTCTTTCCATAAGTCGGGACCAAGATCTAAGCTGTCCTGCTTGCACTGCTCTGATATCTCAGTACATTACTCCTACCGAATGCAAGCGAAAGCCTGGTTCACATACCGATGGACACTGGTCACTAACGACTCCGTTGTGCGTTCCGAAAGGTCCAGTAACAGCAATGCAAGCACCACAAATCTCGGAGGAATTCCACCGGTTTGAAGAAATTGCGATTGCTCCCAGGCCTTTGGGCTTCGGCCACTCTTGAAAGAGGCAGCTATATTTTCGATTTTACAGATCCAAAAGATAAGCCACCCTCTCCACCCGCTGAAATTTAGAAATTATTTTCTAGAGACAAATTGACTCGCTTTCCGGAATTCCAGTTGCCATCCTGTCAGAATGAAAGTCAATATAGATAAATCAGATGTTCCGCTTTTTTTACACATGCAGGATTAAGTTTCTTTTTACAACTCGAAATTTGTTAAATGATACCCAGGGAACATAAAAAAAGTTTGATCATGCCTACCCAAGTTGTAGCTTCCCGCGATAAGTTTGACCAAGCACCTGGCTAGTTTGATGAGGGAATAGCACGCACTGCCAGCACTAGTTGTATTTTCATTGGCTCGACCAGAGCTAAGCGGTTTCGCTGGGACTTGAAATACACATAAACTAGAAAGGATAAAAATATAAGCGGTATACATTTTCTGAGGTTATTTGAAGCGAGAAACCGATAATAGTTGGAGGGGCTATGGAAGGAAGTGTCAGAATGTGCAGATAGTTTTGGGGTCATAGTAATAAGTGCCATTGTTGGCACCTTGGGTGACCTTGGGCTCTTGACTGGAGAACCGAAACGACGAATATCCAACTGCTTGGTGTTGCAGTCGCCATCATCTCGAAAGATACCAGTACCCTGGTTTCACCAACTCTATGGGTAGCTCGTCAAGGGAGAATTGCACACCTGAGCTCGAGACCTTAGCAATCAACACTGCGGACTCACGTTGTAGTGAGGATTCACGTTGTAGTGAGGATCACGCCATGATCAAAGACATGTGCGATGGGATGAGATGAGAGACGAAGAAGGACAAGGACCTTGAGACTCAAGGAACACCCCTGAGACAGGCTCAACCCAGGTAAGGGATTGAGGTCACTTGAAATCTTTTCACCTCGACTGCCCTTTCGTGATAGGCTATATCCATCTCCTTCTCCAGCTTTGCCATCGTCAAGCACGCCAGCACAAGTGATGTAGAGCAATTTGTCGCTCGATAATGATTGATTTCAATTAACTTGCGTGTACTCCTAACTCTAAACACAGATCTCACTGATTTTTATCGAGTCCATCGCAGATATGGCCGCGACATGCGGCCCCACGCATGGATCGAGGGCCCGTTTTCATCGTACGCTCACATGTGTATCCACGTTAAAGGAAGACAATTTCGCTATCCGCAAAAGGGTTCAAAAGTGTGAACGATGCCCACGCGTGGAATACAGTAACCCATTCAATGCGTGAATGTAAATATCTTCAATTTTGAGATCACTAAAGAACTGTGAACCTTGATGATAGTATCCTGTCCACTCCAATCTTATGCCAGAGAAGAGTGCGACGATACTTCGCAAGGAGCGGCGTAAGGAACACGGGTGCCAATAGTATAAAGTCGAGAGGGTCTGGACACTCGTCAACCTCCCTCATCAATCAATCCACTTCGCTCAGTTTTTAATCATCCGCTCCCTCTATTACACACTTACACACATCCCAATATCTCTCAAACATCTCTTAAAAATGTACGCCAGATTGAGTATTGCGTTTTAAGCTTAGTACTAGCAGTATCTCAAGCACTTTCAGCCTTACCCCCATTTGGCGCTGGCAAGCCAGCAGGATGGGGCGCGCCCGCTCCTGCGAACTCACAGCAAAGCACCGGCTCAGGAAGCTTCCCTTTGGTGGCGCACCAGCGATGGTGACCTCAGACCAAAGCACCGGCTCAAGTGGGCCCCTGCCTCTGCCTCTGGTGGCACGTCAGCGACTGGAGATGTAGCCACTCCTGGCAACAGTTCCACTGCGGGCGCTGGAAGTGGGGGTACGTTAGCCACTCCTGGCAACAGTTCCACTGCGGGCGCTGAGAGTGGGGGTGCGTCTCAGTCGGGGGTCTCTCCTGCTTCATCAGGAGCATCAACCGGCGGGCCCTACGATGGAAGGACTTACCAAGGTACAGCTACCACTGACGTGAGCCCTGCCCTATTCTTCTTGTCTCACCCGATTACACCTTGATATAGTGAACCGGAAATTCCAGAGATGTTGACCGTATTTGCTACATTTTATTATCAGAATGCCGATTGGTCTATTGGGAAGTGAGTAGTTATTCTGATGAAGAGCTAGGAATCCACACCGACATAAATACTTATTTCGGTGTTGACACAATAATCTGTCTTGTATGCAACCATGAAACAGCTGTCTTCTGTCAAGGTGGCCACAGCCCAAAGGACTCGAGCCGCTTGCCATAGCCCAAAACTGTGGGATTCTTCTCGCATGTGTGGTGCTTGCGTTTCGATCACTAGCTCCTTCGGAACTCACTTAGGAATTGTGACTGATCAGTCAGACGTAAGTCGACGCGTCTGCTTTTCCAAGATTGAGGCTTGAATTGCTGATTATCAACAATTCGAATAGGTCAAGCCCAACAGCCTTGATCTCGGTCGGGAGATGTGGTCTGAAGTCAGCAATCATCAAAAATCTACAGCTCTTCCCATTACTTGGTTAGCATCGTTTTCTGGATTCCTGCGGATATAATGTTCCTCTCAACGTGATTCGATGCGAGAACTGAAAACACTGATGAGTTATTCATTGTTCCGAATCTAGGCAATTAGTATCTTGCAACTTCACCGCTCCAATGCAGTTCTACAACAAGGAAGGCGTGAACCCACAATATACGGCCATCCAAGTCGCCGGCGCCAACAAACCGATCAAGTCTTTAGAAGCTCAGGTCACTGATGGAAAAAATTCCGGCGGAGGGGCTGGGTTAAATTGGTTCGACAATCAAACTCCAACCACTGTGAGGCTTTTTTTTTCCACCACATGTTATGAAATCAAGAAACGTCGGATTGCTGATGTTTGCTTGCTTCCAAACCAATTTCGTTAGTCACGCCATCGGGTGGAGGATTGGGCACTTCTGCCGACCTCAGAGTGACCTGCGACGACGGGAAACAAATCATCACCAAAGGTGTCAGTTTAGTTGACTCTAAGAAGCCAACAGCGGCTTCAGGAAACTGCTGAGGCGTTACTCATCAGACGCAATCGCCCAATCGACTTGAGCGAGATTCGCAATCAATCCCTCTGAGGGCAACCCACAACTTCCTCGTGATGTAGGAAGGCCCTCATTTCTCTTGTTCCGTCTCCCTTATATCACTTTTTCAAAACTGTAGATGTGTCAATGATATATCACAAGGCGTTGTGCCGGATGCCTGTCCTACTCCGAAAAGGTATCATATTACTTAGTCAAACACACATTGTTGTCGATACCAGTGAGGTTATGTCTAGTTCAAGATAAGCAAGCTG
>SMGU01002859.1:0-12829 GCA_004348175.1 Puccinia novopanici | reverse complement strand
ATTATTCATGATTTAAGCACCTTATCAGGTGATTATCTATTAATATGTTATGACTAAGTACATTAATAATGAATGAAGGCTTGAATAAAGTTATTATCCATGTTTTTGGGCTTATAACAATAATATTATAGTACTTTCATTGTAATTATATTGTACTAGTAACAATATTAATCATAAATATATTATTAATTATAAAGTTATTATAACAAATATGGTAACACTTCAATCCTTCCAGTGATTAATAAGGTTTGGCTACTTGGATAATATCAGGTATGTTGATATTATCTCTGTGGCTGACACAAACAGATAAAAGATGAATTCAGAAAAAAAGATTTAACAATTGACCATGAATGAATTTTAATTGTGTGGTACAAAGGCTTTCAACTTTTATTTTGATTGATCTGTTTCCTCATTCCTCTTATAATGACTACAATGAATCCGTGTGTCCAAGGAGAATATCTGCCCAAGATTGTCAGTTCATCATCAGAGTCATCATACCAGGAACAATGTCAGCTTGCCTGATGCCAAGGAAAATCCTTCTAGCTACAGGAGGTGCAAACTAGCTCTACACTTAGAAAATTATATTTCTTTTGTGAAGTTTTGAGAGTGAGAAAGTGTTGATTAATGGGTGTTATCCAATTGTATTGGTATAATAAAAAAAAGAGAAGAAAAAATAATAATAAGACAAAATTATCTTATTATTAAATTTCCAGAGGGTCCTGCTAAGCAGGGTTGTTTAGATCCCTCAAAGGTGTCTTGCCACAAGTGCAGAGGAATTAGGTACCTTTAAAAAAACTGGGGGTTTGTTTACATCCCAGTGGTGGAAGTGGAGTGGCAGGAGCTATAAAGAGAAGTGTAGTAACTCACTAGTAAGGGGGCTTCTCTGGTGGCTCCTTTAGGTTTGATTGGTTGATTCTTGAGATTCAGACGAGTAGAAATGAGGACTATTGAGTTACTTGCTGTTTGATACCAGGTGGAACTGGATAGTGCTAATTTCTGGGTAAATGGTATGAATGCTGGGATCAAAAATATGGGGGAGGAGGGCCCTCTTAAATATCATTTATGGCCCTCTGTGGTTGCCTTGCTTTGTGAAAAATAGTGGGTTGTGGCCTGGATAGCTTGGTTGGGTTGTAGTAGCCTAGCTTTGTTGTATTTGGCCAGGTTGGGCCAAGTATTGCTACTGCCTAGCCAGGGCTTGTTCTAATTGGGTCAAGCCAGGCTAGTAACCATCTTGTTACTCCCAAAATCATTGGTTACAAACATGAAAAACCATTTGAGGCCCTGGCTTGGTTTAATCAGGTGTTGTTATGGACCAAAGTAGTCTATTCTGGCCCAACCAGGTGGTAACCATACCACTTCCACAAGTTCCTGGTTGGCCAGACAAACCAAACAAGTGTAATAAACCTTTTTGTTGTTCATCTCTAGAATTTTTTTACCGTCTGGGAGGTTGTACTGAGCTGTGGTGTGTCACTATACACCTCAATTCAGCAGTTATGAGTCACAGGGGCACTTGGGAGATTGTGCATATGTCTGAAAACATCAATGAGATTGTTTTCAACGCATCCAAGTGATTTATGATAAGATTTATTGATTTAATTATTTTATCTATTAATCTACTCTTGTTTTTATTGCTTTTTTGGTTGTAGAAAAGGTGTTAAAAAGAAATAAAGAGAAATTAAAACAAATTAAAACAAATTAAAACAAATTAAAACGTATTTCCATTTTATTGCTTTATTCTGAGATTTTTTATAATGTTTTTCAAGATTAAAACATATATATATTTCTTTGTTTTTTATTCTAAGATTTTTATATGTATTTTAATTTTTATATAATTTGTTAGTTGTCTCTAAATTGGTAGCCAGCTGAAAAAAAAAGTTACAGTCAAACAAGATAAAAGGCAAGTTTAGAAGAAAAACATTAAGAAATTCGTGGATGGTGATTGATGAAAGAGTCTTATATATCAAAAGTGATAAAATGGACTGTTAAACAAGTGAAAAATTGATGTGTTGACACAGTTATTCATGGTTGGTGTTAATATTCGAGGTTCTTATCCTCATATGGTATAGCAGGACTAAAATTTTGGTCTGTCTGGAGGTTAAATGTGATCCACTGGGTCCAATTAAATCCAGGCAGAACAATCATGCCAATTGAGCCCTGTGGACCACACCCAACACTGGGCCAGCTGTGAGAATTTTGGGCGTCGTGTCCTTCTTATTTAGATAGAGTTGAAGAAAGATTGAATTTCTAGACCAAGCGATAAACAACTTAATAATAACACTACTGTGATTCTTCAATAATATTTTTCAGATCCAAGGATTGCTGGTTTTGGATTGGAGTTTTATTGGAGGAGGGTTGTCGTAGTGTGGTGTGTCTTGAAGTTGATGAAGATGTTGGTTTGAGTTGATTGTTCATGCAGCAGATAATCAATGAGATGAACAGTTTCAGAACTTGATCTTCAAAATTGGAGTATTGGCACTCCAGAGACTACATCCTACTCCTTTTACGCTCAGGACGTGCTTCAGTCGAAAAATCTTCTGTGGTGCAGTTGTCAATAACACCAACACCCCTCCTCAACTGTGCTACAGATGATTCAACCTTGACACCCCTCCTCAACTGTGGCACGGTTGAGACTTGCTGAAACTGATAAGTTGGGATGGAACAGCTGATATTGGGACTCGTAGATGAATTCATTATTTTCATTACATAGTTGATTGAATCAATATCTACAGTATTTTGTTCTTGATGGACACAGTAATCGGCAGATGGATTGTTGTTTGATCTTCTAGTCGAGGTGAGAATGTTCCTAGTATCAATGCTGGAATCAATATCTTTCAGAGCCTTCTCAAAATAAGGTACATATTGATGAGTTCTAGTGTTGGGTGGAGGTGATGCATGACTAGGACCGGAACTAGTCGCATCTTGAGTTGCAGACCTAGACACTTCATGATTGGATGTTGATTCGCTAGAAATAGCTCTATGAATTCGACGAATACTGATGCTTGCCATAGAAGGGCTCTTCTTAATCGGTAGATCTGCTGATACGATTATTGGTAAAGATTCGGGTACTTTTTTGAGCGCATTGGAGTCGTTATACTGAAAGTTTGACATGATAATCAAGTAGTGTCGACTGAGAAAAATCTTTTGAGAACGATTATCTAGAAACCGAGCTGAATCTGAAAAGGGTTCATAACCAAGAAACGAGTAAGTTCGCTTGTCCGAGACTGACACCGCGTCGTTTCGTTGATATATCCGAACCTTCAGTCCAAAAGGCAACATTTGCTTGAAATCTCGTTCAGGTTCAATGCTCGATTGATTCTCTTTGAGGACACTCGTTGGACAGTTCCAGTTCAGGGCTTTCGTGGGTAGGTGATTTATAAGACTAGAAGCGAATCGTGCAGCTTCATCCCATAATGATATTGGAACTGATGACTGAGCCAATAGACATCGGATCTTCAGTATTAGTGTTTGGTTAAATCGCTCGGCAAGACCATTCGTTTGTGGGCTATCGGCAGGGCCTTGCTCAACCGATATTCCAAGCAAATCTAGCTGCGATCGTAAGTAGGTCGACGTGAATTCCCCTCCTCGATCGGAGTGTAGATAGGCAGGAGTTTTACTGGTCTTCAATTGAATCTCCCGAATGTATTTGAGCAATAGATTGGCTGCCTGTGCCTTACGTCGCAGGAAGTATATTCGGTTGAATCTGGAGAAATCATCCACAACAACCAAAACATATTTGCATCCTGACTTAGTTAGAGGTGAAAGTTGGAGAATATCGGTGTGTAACTTCTCGAAGGGCCGAGAAGCAGACGGCAGCGGATTTTTGTGAGGGTTCCGTTTCAATTTGCATCTCTTACAGACTTCACATTCCTTTGACGGGTTTGGACTGCAATTCGATCTGATGTTGTTCAAGCGAAGGAATTGTTTGAGATATATGTCCGATGGATGGCCCAGCAGGATGTGCCAATCAATATCTTCAGTCTTTAGATAAAACAGTTTGTCCGGGTCCCTAGGATTCAGATAGAAGCTCGTGAACGACCCGTTGTTCCGACGAAAGCGCCAAAAGATCTTGTCCCCTTCGCGAATCTGAATTGAGCCATCCACATGTACGATCCTGAAGCCGTGATCTTCTAACTGAGCAGCCGAGATAAGATTTGTCAAGGATTCAGGAGCATAGAATACTGGTTGGATAGTACGTCCGTTCAGAGTGAGGCTACCAGTGTGAGTCACCCTAACTGATCCATGGGAGCAGGCAAGTTCTAACTTCGATGGTCTGGGATTCTCGATCAGATTGAAATTTTTCAGAGTAATGTACTCAGAATGAGTGTCGTACATCAGTTGATCCAGAGAATGGTTCAAGTTTCCATTCGATAAAAGCTGGTTCATCTTGATATCTGATTTCGTGAGTTCTATCAGAAGGTGTCTCTCGCTACCATGTGAGAATTTGGGCGTCGTGTCCTTCTTATTTAGATAGAGTTGAAGAAAGATTGAATTTCTAGACCAAGCGATAAACAACTTAATAATAACACTACTGTGATTCTTCAATAATATTTTTCAGATCCAAGGATTGCTGGTTTTGGATTGGAGTTTTATTGGAGGAGGGTTGTCGTAGTGTGGTGTGTCTTGAAGTTGATGAAGATGTTGGTTTGAGTTGATTGTTCATGCAGCAGATAATCAATGAGATGAACAGTTTCAGAACTTGATCTTCAAAATTGGAGTATTGGCACTCCAGAGACTACATCCTACTCCTTTTACGCTCAGGACGTGCTTCAGTCGAAAAATCTTCTGTGGTGCAGTTGTCAATAACACCAACACCAGCTACGCTAACGTTAGTGTTAGCGTAGCGTAGCTTAGCGTGTTTTCGCTAACAGCTAACAGGAAACCTGTTAGCTGTTCGCGAAATCACGCTAACGCTACCCCAGCAAGCCCAATCTGTGGGCTTGCTACGCTGCGCTACAGCGACTTGTAGCGGAAAAACACCGCTAAAGTCGCTGTAGCATAGCGGGCGCGTAGCGACTTCAAAAATTCGCTAACGCTGCACCGCCGGGGTCACGAACCAGGGCCACTACGCTAACACTTTTTGGTCAAAAGCGCAGTGTAGCGTAGCGCCCAGTGCTGCCACACCTCCCCTCAGGAAGCACAAATTATGATTCAGATATACTAATAGAACAAATTTAGATGACAGATCTAAGTTTTTTACTACAGTACTACAGCTACAAAACAAAATTAAATTGAAAAAAAAAAGTAAAAAAAAATTAAAAGAAATTTTAAAAATTTTTTTTTTTTTTTTTTTTTTTTTTTGAAAAAAGGAAAAAAAAGATTCAAACATCCACTTTATTTGATATTTTGACTGACTTGTTTTCTTGGTTGGCTTAGTGCTAGTCAAACTCATGCTACAGACCAGTTCCATTTCCAAAATCAATGTCATAATGGTTAGCATAGCTCATACAGCCACCTTGCAGCTGAAGCTACGCTAACATGTAGCATTAGCGTAGCTGATTCAAAAGCTATGCTACTTGTTAGCATAGATTTTTTGACAACTAACACCACTACAACACTGCTAATGGGAAATATGGTTAGCGTTAGTTGTACTTTCAGGAGCACAATTAACGCTACACTAAAGCGACAATTTTTTTTTCAAAATCCTGTAGTGTTAGTTGTCAAAATTTGGCACTAAAGTAGCTTTAATGTAGTGTAGCTTAATAAGCTAAACTACGCTATGCTATGCTACACTAACGCTATGCTATGCTACACTACATTATGCTATGCTACACTAACGCTATGCTATGCTACACTAACGCTACGCTACGCTAACACTATGGGTAGCGTAGCTGGTTAATTGGTGTAGTATTTAATTGGTGTAGTATTGAAATAACATATAATGAGAAAAAAAGAGCATAATTTATGAGGTAAATTGAGGTCACAACCACTAATCACAGTTGCTGTAATTATCCTCCATTTCAGAGTTTGAATCTTCATCTCCTCATTGTTATCAGGTGCGTCTACCTCATCTCCATTTTTGATTCCCTTGTACTTCATCTCTATCCAGCCTTCCCCAATAGCCCGTAATACTTTCTTCAAAGGTACTAGGAGCATGGACTTGATGGGTTGACATATCTTGCTAGAATGGAAGTTGACTGGGTTGCGTTTGACCCTCAGTTCTATGCTGGCCTCCACTAACTTAGCAGCTGCATTCTTGCCAGGCCAACCGCGCAGGAACTGTTTTCTGCTGGCTTTGTCTGTTGATCAAGGATTGGGAAAAATTACAGGCATGTTTGCTGCTTTGTTAATGATAAACTGCAAAATAATGATAATCTGCAAAATAACTTACTTAGAAGTTCTTTCAGCTTGTGACTAATGATCTTTTTGTTACTCTTGAGTGAACCTTGGGGGCACATATTGTAGTTACTTCCAGTTGACATGTGGGTAGCAAGTGTAGTATGCACTACACTCACCAGTAAAATATTGATCCATTGGCAATGCATTTTCTGTGTCGTCAACCCCAAGGTTACATTGCTTTTGTTTCTTGTTCAGCATGGTTGGTGGCTCCTCTGCAAGGGTAGTGCTGTTCAAGGAGCCAAGGATCTCTTTTTGAACAGCTCAACCCGCAACCCATGTGTTAAACTTTTGGATGGGGTCTCCTCCTTGAATCAGCATATTGAGGAAATCGCTTCCCATTTTGGTGCCATCCTGAATGGAGAAGTTTCCAGAAGAACGTCCGGAATCAAAGACCATGAAGCCTTTGACTTGGTGGCAAGAACTTATTTCTTTCATCTGTTGTTGTAAAATTGGATGTCAGATCGCTTCAGCCACAACAAACGCCTTGAAAACTTAAATCATATATTTTCTTTTTGATCCATCCCCAAACAAACAAAACACTTTTCTTCTTAGCAGCAAGATTTAGTGTATTCAACACCGAACAAGCTTTGCTGACAGTTTGAATCTTGCCGTTGATGATATCAATTGGCGCATCTCCTTGTATGGATTCAATGTAGCTACTGTCCTTGTACTTGGCTTTGGTATCCTTGTCAAGGCTTTTCCAAAGTATACTGACCTTGTTGGTCCTTTCCTTCACTGGTAGTTCCTCTGGAAATTAAATTGACGCATATTATATTCAAGCATTCAAAAAAAAAAAAAAAAAAAAAAACTTACTGTCTGCAAACAAGTGACGGGCCTGGGGGTCAAATCAACAAAATTTATTGTAGTTGGAGGCTCCGCGCATTTGGTTGGTTTGGCCAATGTACGTGTACAGCAGGGTGAATTTTTAGTACATGGCTGCAACCTCAGATTTCAAATATGCAGGAGACATTTCACCTTTGCGTGGAGTGCTTTGTCTTGGCGCAGTTCTTCAAGGTCCATAAAATTGAGCTCTTCCATGATATCATCCGGAAGGGCAGGAAGATGGGCTTCATTGGGTGATTGATTATTTTCATCAGGTTTGGATTGATGGGGATAGAGCACAATTTATGGTGGCAATTGACTTGTTCTGGTTGTTTGCAGTGTGGTTTCCTTTGTTGGAAGCGGGAATTAGATCACTAAGGGAGGGTCCGTGCCATCTGGAGCAGATTCGATTTGAGCCTGGTTAGATTGGTGGCTATCATGTGGTTCTCACCAAGTGGGGCTCCATTCCGGTGGCTCAGCTGATTTTGGGCATATATATTGCTTGAGCGCAATAAACTTGCTTCTGGTATGCTTGGCTTGGGTTGTGAGTGTTGGTTGCTTGAAATTTGGTATTTGGTAAGCCCTGTCAGGAACCGACTTGGAGATGAATGATGAGATAGGTACAAGCAGTCTTGCAAGTCCAGAATGATATCTTTTGGTAATGTGAGCTGGGCAGGAATTGAAGAGGTGGTAGCAGTTGTTGGTTCATTGAAGTTGCGGGTAGGGTAGATGATGTGGTGAAGTGTCAAGGGTGGTGAAGTGTCAAGGAGAAGAAGATAGTGGTAGGTGAGGAGTAAAGTGGGAGGAGGGGGACGTAGGCTGAAAAAAAATTCTGGGGCCAGGGTGGCTGGTAAATCCTGGCCAAGACTAGTCTTCTAGATACCCAAAGACTTACAGCTCAATGCGCTTCCTTCTACATTCCTGTCACTCACTCAGGTGTGTATGACTCGATGCTCACCTATTCTTGTGGCTAGTGACTCTCTGAGTTGCTTTTTGAGACAATGCCCATGATTGACTGAGTCAATAATCTTACCGTTGTGAGAACTCCTTTTGGGATGGGTGGCAGTCCTGCGAGGGGAAATAACAGAGGTGATATTCAAGTATTTATGAAATATTACAACTGATACGGATGGTTTGAAAGACCTGCCCCTCTAATGTACTACACAAGAGCTAACACAACAAATTTATTTATTTATTGTGGCTGACTAATGTTAGAGAAAACTATGTGTAGCAGTCTCTAATCAGACGTGGATCAACTTCTCTTTTATATGGATAATACAGCAGACTCTTATAGTGGATAAGGAAATATGTGAGTGGATGAGTTTAGAATAAAAGATGTTCAGACTAGTGGAAGCTGATGGAAGTGAAAATCTTTTTAGGGTTTAATGTTTTGTTGTGGTGAGACTTTTAAGGAAGAAATGTGATTGGATGATGATAAAGAAGAAATTTGAGTGGATGATGATAAGGAAGAATAAAATAGAGAATTGAGTTATTTTATGGGGTTTTTATGTTTTATGTATAACAAAGGGAAATACTAATATGAAAGGTGGACTATTCAGGTTTTATATCCCCTTCCTTAAACTTTAGTCAAGAGGGATACCTGATATAAAGGTATGAAAGGCTTTTATGGAATGCCTGATTGAGAACACACCACTTTGGATAAGGGTAACTGTTCTTTCTTTTCTACTGACTAATAAACTAATATAAGGGTGGATTGGTGATGGTGTGATGTGGTAAGTGGATCTCCTGCCAGTGGATGGGATGATTGGATGTTGGAGGGGAGGGAGGCCCTCCTTTTATATTAAAAGGTGAGGTATTTTTGCTTGTGTGAACTCCAACTGAGGCATTTTTTCTGGTGGGGGTTTGAACCATGTCTTCTGATTGGTCAGGATATGAAGGCTGAACCATGTACCCTGATTGGTCAGAGCTGAATCATGCAATCTGATTGGTCAGAACATGATGACTGAAAATAAGTGAGCTGAACCGTGAATTGTGATTGGCCAGAACTTGATGACTGGAAATATGTGAGCTGAACTGTGTGTTGTGATTGGTCAGAAATTGAGAACTGAAAATATGTGAGCTGAACCATGAGTTGTGATTGGTCAGAACTTAATGAGTGAATCCTGCAAGCTGATTGGCCACAACCTCATGGCTGAAAGCTGAATCCTGATTGGTTGATACTAATTATGTACTTATAAACTACTAATTATGTACTCATAAACTACTAATTATGTACTTATAAACCTACTATCTACTATATATTTGGACTATGTATTTAAGACTATGTATTTAGACTATGTATCTAGACTATATAATATGTGTTTATCTAACCAAACTATGTACTATACTATAATTATATTCTACATAAAATCCACTGGATAATACTAGTCAAAAGGGGTTCCACTGAATAAAAACTGGGGCTTAGAGTATTCATAAGGGAAAAATATGATAAAATATGTCTAAAACTATGGGATATGGGGTGGAAACTTGATCCTTTATCACATTTGATACTTGAAACCTAATTAGATCACCACACCGCAAATCAATCATTGCTCTGATTGAGTTTACTCCCTGGGATCAACTGATGACAAAGGACAAGGACGACTTGAACTTCTTATCCACTTTTCTCCATGGTTCAAAAAGGTTCATCAATCCGGTCGCTTCTTCGAATCGTTCCTGGGCTGGAAAGATGTGGGCCATTGGTTGGAGGAAAGCCCAAGAGTTCCTTCAAATCGTGGGTTGATACATCAAACAATTCAAAGCCAACCAATAAAAGGAGTATGACGACCATTTCCAACAATATGGATGTGCTGTTGAAGTGATTGGTCACTACTTTCAAGAAATGGCTTCAGTTCCTTTCAAGCAAAACCAATGCCTTATGGAAAAGTTCAACATTCCTTCTTTTGCTTCCCTCTGCCATGGTGAAAAACCCAGCCCAACATCTTGCTCACCTCACATCACCTTCACCACCAATGGATTTTTTAATCCACCCCACATTGACAAGGCTGATGTTTCCAACTATGCTTTTGTTCTATTCCTCCCCACCTTTTCTGATACTGGTGCTTTAGCTCCCCCTGACTCTGGCTATGATGTTTGCTCTGGTCCTTTCGTTTTCCCAGATCACAAAATTAAGATCAATTTTGACCATCATCATGGTATTGTCAAAATGATTTGGCAAGCCAACAAGTATACTCATTGCACCCTTCCTCCCTCTCCTAATTCTAAATTCACTCGTCTTGGGATGTGTCAGCTATGTGTATGAAACTAGGGGGATCCAATGGATATGCCTAGTACTAGCACTGTGCTGAAATTATCAAAAGAAGAGATTAATCTCAATCTACCTAGTGTATTGCTACTCTAGTTAAACTAATGTCCCTTGTGGCCCAATCAAGGATGGCTTAAGGTAGGAGATACCTCTTTAAGATCAACTTACTTGGTATACAAGTGAAGAAGATAGAGGTGAAAGCTGAGCTGTTCTTATATCAAAATAACAACAGAGTTGTTAAAAGTAGCTGGCAAGCACTTAAACTGATTGGCTGCTTGTCAGAGGTGGTGGTCTTGAAGCAACTACTTTTAAGGATCAAAGAGAAAGCTTTTAAATGGGGATTTTAATAAGACTAACTATTGTTCCAGTGGTAAAAAGGTAGGGTGATGGGGAGATGGAAACACCACTCTAAAAGTAGGAGGAGGGTATTCCCTGCACTTACTATGTTATGCTGGGGTGAATCTCTGAGGATCCATCTCAAGGCCAAAGAAGGCCACCTTTTATATTCTAAAAGTCTCCCAGGAAGCTACAGGAAGGACTTAAGGTGTATTGCACCATTCTCACATCAAATGATACCATAATGGTGTCATCTTGCACCATCATAGTTCACTTGAGTGCTTCAATTCATTCTATGTCCCCATGGCATCATGATGCATTGTTATAACCAATAAAATCATGGGTCAACTAATTGAATAGCATGAATTGGAATAAGTTCTCACAGACTGTTTATGTGGAACTTTCTCAGGTTTCTCTAATCTCAATTATATTACTATTGAAATTGTACTAAAATCTACTTGTATACAATTGGGATTATATTATAATTGAAATCCAGCTAAATCTCCTCTCTCATTGTTTAAATAAGATTTGAACTGCATTCATTTCTTATTTATGTACATATTACATTATTTTTGTTTAAATATTATATGTAACTAAGTTATGTACATATTTACTGCACAGTCCGCAGCAATTATTAATCTTTAATACTTCTTATGGTACTTTGAGTTGTGACAAGGTACCAGAAGGAGTAGGAATTTTGGGGTAGGCCCAGTGGGTAACCCTAGGTAAAATTACATGAGAAATCCATTTCTAAAATAATATTCAAGGATTTATCAATATTAAATGAGATAAAATACTATTATTACAGATATGCAGGCTTTTGGATACTCTGTAGTATCTCTAAGGCTGACAGGATGTCTCTACAAATCAACTTCTCTCTAGCTAATGCCTGTCGTAAACACCAAAAAGGTGATTATAAAAACCATTTTAATTACTTTGGTGATCATTTTATTACATGTTTTGTAGTTTAGGGAAAGGTAAATTATTAGCTAGTATTTTCTTTTTTAATTATCTTCTTCATTTTTTGTTATTGCTATTGTAATTAAGACATTATTTTTGCTTCCTCTGAAGAATTATGAAATAATTTCCATAAAATAATCATGAATACTGGTTAATACAGCCCCAATTATCACACATCCTCCACCTGTGTCAGAAAAATCCTTCTATACCAAATGGAGGAAAATTAGATCTGTTTTATCCATTTGGGATGGAAAGGATGAGGAGCTGGCTCCACCCAGCTCAAATACGTGCCATCCAGCAAAATCAACTCATCCAGCTCTTAAAACCAGCTCATCCAGCTCCTATACCCAGCTCACCCAGCTCCTATATCCAGCTCATCCAGCTCCGATACCCAGCTCATCCAGCTCATCCAGCTCATCCAGCTCCTATACCCAGCTCAACCAGCTCCAATACCCAGCTCATCCAGCTCCAATACCCAGCTCATCCAGCTCCGATACCCAGCTCACCCAGCTCCTATATCCAGCTGTGTAAAAGATATTTGAACTGTGATTGATTGCCAAATGAAGCCGACACACTTTGAAGAAAACAAGTTTGAAGGAAACATAGAAGAAATAAGAAAGAAAGAAAATAACCAACATTGAGATCAGCAGAGACAGGTGTTGAGCAGGGCAAGATGGTTGGACTTGGGAAGACAAGAGGTGGACAAGCTAAAGTGGAGTTGATTAGTGATCAGAGCGCGGTTGATAGAAGTGATGGAAGTAAGATCTCACCAGACAAAGAAGGACTTGATGAAGAATGAATAGAAGAAAGAAAGAAGGAAAGGAATGAGAAAAGAGAAGAGAAGAAATAAGGGTGACGTTGATGGTGTTGATGATGATGGTAGCTGGTGTTGAGTGGTTGAGGTGAAGGTGGAGTGTCGATGTTGTGAGGAGATGAAGGGAATGGTTGAGAATGAATTGAGAAGAGTGAAGACAGGATAACGGAAGAGAAAGATAATAGAGATGTCACGTCTGTGACAGGTTGAGATTTTTACACTGGGAAGCCACAACCCACCAAGCAGGGAAAGGTAGTAGGTTCAAATCCCACTGGAAATGCCATGGGGTTAGGGGG
>SMGU01002858.1:0-16188 GCA_004348175.1 Puccinia novopanici | reverse complement strand
TCAGGCAGGCTGACAGCCATGATATCACTTCCTCCTGTTTTAAAGACTGTCTTGTACATGTACTCATCTTCTCCCCATACCTCTGCCATGTGCTTTTGGCACTTCAACACAAATGGAACACCACAACAACCACCCCTCAGTCCCATTCACCTGGAAACCAGCATCAATTTGAGCCTGCATACCAGGGTGTGGGTGTGGAATCTGGGAGCACAGAGCAGGAAAGCTTTGGCCACAAAGACCAGGCCAAGCCTGCAAGCTTTTTGGGATGGGCTATAGAAAAAAGAAACATCCTCACAGAAATGGTTCTGCACCCACTGCATTATACACAAACCCTAATTCATCCATTGTTCACAGCATTTTTTTTCTGTCTTTGTGTTCTTGGCATTCTTGTTATCAAGCACAACAAACAAGGAGAGAAGTATCCTGGACAGGGAGAACAGAGGAACAGGAAGTTAAACCAACCAGGGAGGACAAGAACAAAATCTGCTTTTTTCATATAACAAAAAAATAAAGAATTAATAACCATAATAATACTGAAAGTTTAATCAACATTGCAAAAAAAAAAAAAAAAGGAGGAGGAGAGTAGCGGTAGGAGTAGAAGAAGAAAGGCGAGAGAGTTTTTTGGGGAAAGCTGAGAGATAAGGTATGAATGAGAGAGTACAAAAGTATATGGCCCTATAATAAGAAGCAATAAAAGCATGTTTTGTAAGTGTGTACTTGTGGGAAGAAGGGGTTTCAGCATGTCTTGGTTCTTCGTTCTTCATAATTATATCTTCAAACAAAAAAAAGAAGAAACAAGAGAGAAAGAGAGACCAATCGCAAGAGAGAAATCCACTGAGACATAAACATAACAAACTACAGAGACTAAGCAAGGATGCAAAAAAAAAAAAAAAGATAAGGTTTCGGCTAGTCGATCTGACACAAGAGATAGACAAGAGAGCGGACGAGATAGAAGAAGAGTAGACTAGAATATTTGTCAGATTGATCAAGCAAAAGTCGTGTCTGGTTTGTTTATCAAAAAAAAAAAAAAGGGGGGGGGGGGGAGGACATGATGGAATGGAATTAAACGGTTTGGCTTTTGAGTTCGACGAGACATTCACGACACTGATCCTTTACGACGGCAAGATAAGACAAGAGTTGAGGCATGCGATCAGAGGAGAGAGCGAGCCTGGCCTCGCCGATTGGTGCGGGAGTTTTTTTCTTCTGAAGAAGGAGTTGTTGTTGGTGTAACGGGGGCAGCGCGAGGTCGAGGGACTCGGTGTTGGAGGCGGAAGTCTCTTTGAACCCAAACAACTCGTCCCAGCATTCTTCCTCCGAGGATGACACAGAGGCCGTCCCGTCATTAGGGCTCGCGGGCTCTGCTGTCGAGGCCGACCTTGAGCCCTGGCCGGGAGTTGCCGGCTTTGTCGAGGGTGGTGAATCCGTGGAAGGGAGACTTTCAGCAGCCACACTAGTCCCACTCTTTTTTGTTGAAAGGTCTGCAACGTGCTACTGATCGACCGTCGCTTAAGTCCTACAAACGATAGTGAAGGATTTCCTGGCCACTTCTCCTCGGCATGCACTCGGGCCTTGAGCACTCGCAAAAAATCCTATAATCAAACCAGTTCAGTGACAAAAAACAAAAACAAAAACAACTTTATGCCCTGAACTCGCTTACTTTAATCCCACTGATCCCGATCCGAGTTCCAGCATTAGACTTAGGCTTGACCGCCTCACTACTTGCAATTCTTTCAGAATGATGACGGTAACTGGAATACCGACTAGGGGGAGGTTTGCGTCTCTCCTTGGGGTACCCGTTTTCGAGTTTCGTCGGGGTGCGTTCGCGGGAAACGGCGGGTGCAGACTGCGGAACGGACCTGTCCACGACGAGGCCTGTCCACGAGCCCTCAGATTCGCTGCAATCACTCAGTCTTCCAACACTCTTCGGAGACTTTTCGCGCGTCTCCCTCAGCTCGTTGCTCCGAGCTTTCCGTGGCGTCAACGTCGGTGTCTCCGGCTGCTGCACAGCCAGTAATCCTTCGGCTTTATTTACAAAACGCGACATGGGCGTCTTATCACCAAGGTCAACTTCTCGGGGCGCGTTCATAGGTGGAGTCTGGCACCGGACCGGTGTGCCTGGCGGCTCGGGAGACGTTCCAGGAAAGCTACTATCTGGACTGGTTCCACAAGATCGAGGCGGGTAAGGAGGCTGGTCAGTAGTAGGCGTCTTTTCCTCGCCACCCGGGGCGAACATACTCTTGAGAATCTCGAAGTGTTTATGTGAGCCCGGCTCTGTCTCAGGGGACGCCAAGGTGATGGCCGGCTGAGGCGGCTCGAGGACTTGCTCGAGCGGGCCTTGAGAGTACGAAGTGATTGCACGAACGCGCTCAGCGGAAAACTTCGTCCGTGGATCAGTCGAGCCTTCGCCAAGATCGATCAAAACGTTACAGCACGTCCACCACTCCTTGTATTCATCTTGTATTTTCTGTATGATGGCGTAGAGTCGGTCCAAGGCGCGTGGACTAACTTGGTTAGGCTTGACAAGTGAGTTGTCTTCGCACTGCTGCTGATCGCGATCCGGAAGCGGTTCAGGGTCCTTCTGATGGTCCGAATCAGTCGAGTTCCCATCGGATTCATCCGTGATAGCGAAGCTCTGATCGATCGCTGAGCGGCGTGTTGCTCGGATAAGTTTGCGATACGTGCGTCTCATCGATTTCAATTCTGTGAATGGTACGTATCAAAAGGTAGCGGCGTTCAACCGCCCAGTCAATGCCGCTGAACATAAAAGAAATCTTATTCACCTTCTATGCCCCTAGCAAATTCCTTAACTTGATTGAGTTCGGTTTGTAAGCGACCTTGCTGAGATGTGATTCTGCTAGGAATCCGGAGTTCACCCATACTATTACTTCTTGCCAGAGGTCCAGTCATGTTCCCAATGTGTGCCAGGTGATTAGCGACTTGAGTTTCGTGTTCTACATCTGACATCGGTGTCGGCAAGGGCTCTGAGTTGGGCACATGATTCGACAGACCGCGTGTATACGGATAACGCAACTCCCGAGGGGGCGAAGTAGGCCTCTGCTCGGAGTCGGTAAGTGATGCTTCAGAGTAGATGCTTTGCTGTGAAAGTGGCGGTTGGGGGTAGTGATCAGCTTTAATCTGATAATCCTGGAGTTGGGCATTTGCCTCAGCTCTAGCCCGTAGAGCGGGGTTGCTCTTTGGTGGCTTGGAGGCTAATGTCCGTTTGGGAAGCAGGCGGGATATTCCTTGGGACGAAGAGGAGAAATCATGATCGATGCGGTTATCGGTTGGTGAGCGGCAAAGATCGGGTTCATTGATGGTGCTCTTATTATTAGATCGCCGTGAGAATTTGCGGGCGAGCGTGGGCTGGGTGCTGCTGGTGACGCTGGAGTTAGAGCAAGAGGTTCTAGAAGAGGGGCGACGCGCGCGAACGGTGTCATACGAATCCACCGCTGTCATGGTCACATCGCTGACCATGCTATCGCTTTGACTCGTCTGCCTCCTGTTAGATTTCAGGGCGGTGGAGAACTTGTCGTTGGCAGCTCGGATGGCTTTGAGGGGCGTCGCCATGACTTTACTGGAGGCAACTGTGGCGCTTTGATGGAAAGACATCCTTCGCGGAGTATCACCAACCAGGGAGAAACGCTTACGGGTAGGACTGACATGAGAAGGGTTGCTCGTGTGGTTTGGTCGAGAAGAGAGTCGCCTACCCCTTGATAGAATACTGTCGTTGGATGTTTGTGAGCAGGTGGAAGAGCCCAAGTAATGCGGTGTGGAGTCGATTGAGGTACTATATCGATGGCCAAAGCAGCTCCTTGAAAGTTGATCCGGATTGTTGATCTGAGCAGTAGGCTTTTTTTTTTTGTTGTTGAAAGGACAGGTAAGAAAGAAGGCAGAGTGAGAATGCAATTCAATGAAGGGAGGAAACCATCACAAAGGTAGATTAGCCAGTGATTCAGTGAATACATACAAGGTGCTCTGGTGGTGGGTATGATACATTTGTGGAACCCCGGGAGAAAAGAGCGGTAAATGATAAGGGCCGTTCGGGTTTAAAGATTTTCCCCGAGCTCTCATCAGACGTAGTGTCAGGCGGCGATAAACATTGTTTGTTTTCATTAGTAACCTGCATGGATGCATGAGAGCGATTGATACTGGTGCGACTTCTGGTGCTGAGGCCGCGATTGCCAGATGACGGGATACGAGGAAGAGTGCGAGAGATGGACGTTTCAGAATTTTTAAGGGTTTCGACGGGAAGAAGCTGGCGGTGCGCAGCGCTAGATCTACTTTGCTTGCGCTCCTCATCTTCCGAATCAACAGCGAAGGCGAGGTCTCCAGCCTGGGGACAAACAGGGGCGGTGGCACTGTTTCTGTAGGATGAGGCCGAGGTAGGAGACCGAGTTAGGGTCGAGCTGTCAGCTGCTCCATTGAGGGAGCTCGCGGTTTTCTTGAGATGTAAGGTGGATGGTTTTTTCCTTCGGAACCTCCTTCGAGTGGGGTTCTTGCCAGAAGATTTGTCATCCTGAAGAGCAGCGTGTTCTGAATTACTGGAATGGTTGGGATTGGCATCGTTTAAGCGTAAAACTTCGACATGGGTATCAAGACTGGCCTCAGACGCGTCCAAAGTGGAGGCGCTGATTGAACCGGCCAGGGAAGAACCTGCGGATGGACTGACGTGGGACGGTCTTGAATATAACGCTTGCTTGCGGGACCTTTGAGAGACAGTGGGTGTGTTGCGATGAGGATCGAAAGAGGTTGAGCTCGAGATGGGTTGATATAGCTTATCGTCAAGGTTGTAATGGTCTGAGACGCAATCGGTTTCGGTGCCGGAGGTGGCAGGATCATATGAATCGGAGCCACTACGATAATAGCTGAAATTGTTGGAACAGTTGGAGCTGCAAGATAGGGATCTGATTGGATGCTGATGACGAGTGTCTTGAGTTGATACTAGATTAGGGTCGTTGTGCTGATTGAGAGAGTACACAGCTGTCGATGAATTCAAGGAGACGTCGGAGCAATTAGACTTGTAGTATCCAATAGAAGAAGCGGAAGAAGTGGCCGAAGGGCTAGTGGTAGGTTGATTGTTAAGGAACGCCTTCCTGGATCTGGATGTTTGGGTGGAGGTCGGGGTGGATTGAGAAGCTATACTGGTATTAGTGGTCGGCCTGCGAGATTGATTCTGATCAGATGGCTTGTGGGAAGGCGATGTAGAGGAACGTAGGACGTGTTCAAGAGGGGAGGCTGGAAGAGGTGGCTGGGTAGGACAAAACTGATCACGATGATGAGCAAAAGAGGATTGAAGGTTGGCCGATGATGGAGTCGAGGGCGGATTGTATGAAGGAGATATGAGCGCCTGCTGTGGGGACTGAGTGCGCTGGTTTTTGTTAAGGAAGCGGGTTGGGGCTCGTCGATTCTCATGATCTGTATCATCCGCCACCCAGTCAAATTCGAGGTCAGGTTCAGTGAATTCAGTTTCAGTATTGAAGCTAAGGTTGCCACATCCGTTCCCTCGAAACCGACGGCTGTGATCGGCACTAGAGTGGCTCCAATCCCCGCGACTATCATCTGTCATCGAAAGGCTAGACGAAGGACTTCGGAAGCCAATCGAGGACAGATCCGAAATAGAAGGCATTGAATCTTGGGATGAGATGACTTGATGTGAGGAGTGGGGATGGTCATGGGTAAGGGATGAGTGCAATGAACGAGGTAGTAATGTCAAAGGGATAGGAGGGACGCGTCTTTGGTAGACGATTTCAACAGAGGACGTACCATCAACAGACTGGCCACGGGAGGGCGGTGCCGAGGCGGGTGGACGAGAGAGGGAAGGGCGACGGCGGGCGGGGGATGAACGAGAGGAATTGAAGAGGTGAGGGGCTGTTAGGTATGAGGGGGGCACGTTACGCGTTGTATGAGTGAGAGTGGTGGTGGTGAGAGAGGAAGGGTGATGTGAGAGAGAGGATGATTCGAGATTAGGAGGACGACGCTTGCGAGGTGTTAATGAGTCCTGCGAGTGCTGGGAGAGCAGTACTGGATCAGGGTCTTGACTCTGCTGGTTTGAGGTGCTGCGTGATGGGGCTCGAGTGAAGGAGGCACGAGAGTGAGAGCTGTTGGACTGATGATGGTGGTATGAGCGAGATGGAGGGGGATTGGCGGGGTTGGGTCTGATGGATTGGGAGGAGCCGGGTTTCTTATGTGTGTTGAGTTGATGGTGTAGGTCTGATGATTTGGGGGGCAGAGGAAGTGGCAAGATCTCATTGATTGTGTCCTGTAAGGAAGACGCGAAGTATTTGAGGAGTCATCTGCTGAAGAAGTTCCCCCACAAGTTCGTCGGCAATCACGACTCCTTGATCCGCATCTTCGACTCGAACTTGATCCTGCAAGGTTGGTTTTCTTTCTTCTTCCTGCACTCTATTTATGAACTGGCCATGTGGTTCTTATCCTTTTTTAATCCGCCTTTCCAGGACTGTTGGCTCAGGAAATCAAGTTCGATGAAAAGTTTCTGTTGGATTGTTCGACTGTTTTGTAATTTCTTTTATTGTAAATAATAATACAGAAATAACTTTTTTTTTTTTTTTTTGAACTTGAACATGTTGATCAAGAACGTGTTGCGCTCTCGACTGCTCACGAAGCCATGCCTTCCCATCAGAAGAACCAATCCGAACACGCCCCGGCCTCAGCACCGACAGGTCATGATGCCATGCTTGGCGATGGCGCTCCTGTCGGGGTGTTATTATTACTATTACGAGTATGCGGCTGAGCAGGACGAGTCGCTGGTGGAACACACACACCGGCCGTTTCCGATCAGGGGTTCGAGGCAGCTGACGGCGGACACGGCGCTGATTGAGCTGGCGGTGCGACTGCCGGAACAGCCCACACAATGCGGGCAAGCCATCTGTCTCGAATCCATCTATCTCAAGCATCCCGCGCTCCAGATCGAGCGGCCCTACACGCCCCTGTCTCCCATCTCCCTGCCTCCTTCTCCTCCCTCTCCTCCTGCTACTGCTGCTGCCGCCGCCGCCGCTACGACCCACCACGACCGCACGCTTCAGCTGGACCTGCTCGTCAAGAAATACCCCCTCGGCGACGTCTCAAGCTTCATCCACCACGCCCGCGCCTCCTCTCTCCCCCTCGAAATCCGCGGCCCCGTCCCCGCCTGGTCTGCCCCCATCACCACATAGACGAACTCGTCTTCGTACGTCTCTCCTCCTGTTATGCTTCTCTCTCATCCTCTCTCACCACCACTCGTCTTCTGCCGAGCCAGATCGCCGCCGGAACTGGCATCACCCCCGCCATCCAACTCCTCCGTCGCATCTTCCTCCCACACCCTCCGCCCAACCATCCTCATCCCTTGCCCAAATTCAACCTCATCTATCTCGCCCGCTCCTTGGACTCCGCTTACCTCCTGGATGAGATCCAACTCTACCAGTCCCGCTTCCCCGACTCGATTCACCTCAAATTGCTCCTCGAGAACCCGCCCCCTCCTGCCTCTCCAAACCATCCTGTTGATAAGGTCGGCCGCTTGCACCTCGCTGATCTCCAGAAATGGCTCGGACCTTCTTCCCTTCCAGACACCAAGAAGAAAATCATCCTCGTTTGTGGACCTGACAGGTACGAACGTGTTGTTGCTCTCTCAAAATTGAAACACAAACGTGGGAGATGATATATCTAAATGTAAAATATGACAGTTTGATATGCGCGGTGGCGGGATGTAAAGGGCCGGGGCTTGGCTCTCAGGGAGAGCTCGGAGGCATGTTGAAGAGCTTGGGCTATTCGAAGGACCAGGTGGTCAAGTTATGACCACCGTTGTTTTCCTCGTCCTCCTCATGCGACGTCGATGCGTTGGAGCCTCCAGAAATCGACGGCAATATCGAGCGTCTTGTGCTTGTGCATTCGCATCGTTTTCGGCAGGTCGTACTGCGGGAATGCTCGCGATGATGCAAGTCAGCTCAGCCACGGTATATACCCCGGTTCATCTCATTCGCACAGCTCTTCTCACCCTCATTTCGGCAACCACCTGCGGCTCAAACCCCCACTCTTTCGCCTTCCTTTCTACATGTTTTCGTGTGCTTGTTTTGTGCAACGAATACACCGCCGTCTTGGACATCTACTGAAAAGAAAAAAAGATAATGGGCCCAGAGCTCAGAGATGGCCATACCTAACAGGCCGAGGAGATGCGGGATGACTCGCCCGACAAGCCGTCTCCAAGAAGCGCATGTCGATGCCCTTGTTCTTGGTGCCGAAGGGGGATTCATGACCTAGAAGAGGGACCCGATGGAGGAGCGGAGAGATGGCATGAGACAACCCCATGTGGGTATATATGTATGTCGACAGGGGAGCATGAACGACCACGCACAACCGTGTCGAAGAACCGCTCATCGTCCGAGCCCCGGCTGCCCAGGATGGCGGCAAACGAAGCGCTCGCTACGTCCGCCTGCACCAGGTCGATGGAAACGCCGCTTGTCCCGTCTAGTGAGGCGAGATTTTGGCGCGCGATGTGCAGCGCATCTGGGTCCACATCCACTCCTAAAACGTATCTTCATGGGCGGATGAGGGAAGTCAGGTTTTTTTTTTTTTTTTTTAGAACAAGATAGGACTTGTTTGAGGGGAAGGAGGGGAGGGGAAGGGGAATGATGATGGACTGACGAAGCGCCGACCAGGCTGCACGCGACCGACAGCACGCCGCACCCGCACCCGAGATCCAGGACCCGCTTGTCGCCCACATCGGCGTGCGTCGTCTCGGCCGTGAAGACCATGTGGGCGGCCAGATGGGCCGACGTGACCTGTTGCATCGGGTTGGGCCAGACGTGTGTGTGTGTGTGCATCAACATCCGTCGCGCGTGTGGGATTGAGAACTCTCGAGGGAGGGAGGGGGGCCGCACATATTGCTCCAAGTCCGGCTTCGGCACGTCTGTGGGTCCATTTTTTTACACGCAAAAAACATCAGAGACTGGTTGGTTGAAAAAGAAGGGGTGCGAGAGAGAGAGAGAGAGAGAGGGGACTGACCGAAGCCGCGCATCGGCTGCAGCCCCGCTTCCAGCTCTTTCAGCCGCACTCTCGCCGTCCTCATCTGCTCCTGTCCACGCTGCTGTCTCGTTTCTCTCTGCTAGTGTTGTCGGCGCCACCCCTGGAAAGGTGCCGCCGACAGGCGCCGACATGAGAGGCTGAGCGTGCGCGCCAATGGCAGGCGCAGTCGCGGCGCGCCGGGGCGCTAAAAAAAAAATACAGCTGGTAGCTGTAGGTGTACTTGCTATTGTAGCCTCACACCTCTGGGATGACGGCGAAGAAAAAGCGAGTATGTATTTCAAGCATAACGTCATCAGTAACAAAAAACAATGGATGAGATCAAATGGAAAGATAAAGAAAAGAATTAAAAAGATAAGAGAAGAAGAGAAGTGATGATATGAAAGAAAAACAATGCTTACCTGGGATGACGGCGAAGAAAAGCGAGTGAGGAAAAAAGAGCTTGCCGTCATCCCAGTACAAGAGTATTTTGGAGAATCTCAATACAAGCATATGCTAAATACATAATCTTTATGTATGCTAATACTGAGTACTAATCCATAACAGCCACCCCTCCAAAATACTCGCGCAACTGGTCAAAACTTGAGCAGAGAAGAGGAAAGAAAATAAGAAAAATGAAGGAAGAAATAGAAATAAGAGAAAAAAAAAAAAAATAAAGAAAGTAAGAGGAAAAAAATCGACGCCGAACCAAGGGGAAACCTGTCCGGAAAATAAAGGCAATTGTGTGTCGTCATTTTGTTCAAGCACCAATGTGAAAAATGTATGGGAGACGGACAATCGCGGGGGTGCATGTGTCTCGCAGCCAGCGCATGCTATCCCCCCTGATACTTGCCATAGTGGATGCCAGGTGCCTTTGCTGACATTTTGAGGCTGGCGACAATCCTCTCGAAGGGCATCGGCCCTAGTGCCTTGGTCATGACATCGGCAAGCTGTTCCAAAGTGGGGACCATCTGATTTGAAGTTGTTTCTTGTTGAGTGCTCGTTGACATAGAAGAACTCCCGATCGGAGTGTCTGGTTTGCTTGTTGGCTGTGTTGTCCTTCGCAATTTTGACTGAAGCATCGTTGTCGCAAAGGAGATGAGGCGTGATGACTTGCTGTGTCATGTCACAAAATAGCTGTTTCAGCCACATCGCCTGTCTCGCTGCCCATCCAAGCGCCATAAACTCCGCATGACAAGTCGAAGTCGCAACAGAGACCTGTCGTTTGCTGGCCCATAAGATCGGGCTTCCAAACAGAGTTGTTACAGATCCCTGGGTGGACCGAGAAAACTCGCCACCCCAATTGGCATCGACCCAAGTTAACATTTGGTTGTCAGTTTTGAGGGATTTATAGAAAGTGACCTGCAACCCCAGGCCTTGATGTACCCAAGTGCATGTTGAACTGCCGCCCAATGACGCTTGGTTGGGGATTTTGCAAAACGAGCGAGAAATCCGACCACAAAGGAGAGATCTGGCCTGGTTGCCACAGCCAAGTAGTTGAGAGAACCAACCACAGATAAGTAGCCATTCGGATTAATGACTTCCTCATCCGCCGTAGTTGATGTCAGGGTGTTTGTGTCTTTGATCGGGATTGCACGCGGAAGAGTTACATCGGATGTGAATTTTTCGATGATTTTGTCCGTAAGAAATGGCTGCGACAATACAATATTGTCTAGAGAAGGTCTTTCAACCTTAATGCCTACGATGGTGTGTAGGGTGCCATCCCACGTGACGCTCAATTTTGATTCCAGGACAGATCGAAAATCCCGCAAAACCCGCTCAGACGACGCGGTAACAACGCCATCATCAACATGAATCCATACCAAAATGGTATCCCTCCACGTTGGATGTGATAAAAGGAATCGTCATAGAAACTCACGCGGAACCCAATGTCATTCATGATGTTCACAAAATGCTTCCACCAACATCGCCCACCTTGCTTCGTCCCATACAGCCCTTTATCCAACTTGAGAGACTTCCCCTTATGTTCCTCCGGCACGAGCATTCCATCCGGCACTTTCACCCAAATTTCCTCATCGATTTCCCCATGAAGATAAGCTGCTGTCACGTCGAAAGATTCCAGGAGCCAACCATTCCGCGCTGCTACAACAAAAAGCATCCTCAAAGAAGCAAACGTTGCCGTCGGAGCCCAAGTGTCATGATAATCTTGGCCGAAGACTTGACTGAAGCCGCGAACAATGTAACGAGCCTTGTACTTGTTTACTGACCCATCCTGATTGTGTTTTATGTTGAATAGCCAGCGCGCATCGGTTTCCTTTCTTCCTGGAGGAACATGTTCAAAGTGCCAGACAGACTTGTCCAGATGCTTTGAAGCTTGGTGTCCACCGCTTTAACCCATTTGTCACCGTCTTTGCGCCTCACAGCCCGCTCATAGTTCCTAGGCATTAATTGCAACCGAGTGACATCCGCAACACCAGAATTCTTAGGATCCTGCTCGGCAATTGTCCGCTCCGCAAGAGTGTCCCCAAATTTGAGTTGAGATTTGAAAATCATGGGAGACTGATCCTGAACATTTACCAAATCACTGACGGACTTTGGCGAAGGTCGTTTGGGTTGATTAACAGGCTGATTTTCATCTTCAAGACGAAGCAGGCCAGGACAGCTTTGATAAGTCGAGTCGGTGTTGAGCAGCTTGTTGAGGGAGTTGGACGAGGTAATCACCTGCTTAGACGGAGTTGGCGGATTGATGTCCGACTTGACAGAATAGGGAAACGTAGCCATGGAGGACTCAAAAAAGACATTGTGCGTTGGCACAAAAAATATCCAACCCTTTCCACCCGGTGCATAACCCACGAGATTGCAACGCCACGCTCTCTCGCCAGTTTTTCCCCCCGCAGATGATGTGGCTTGTGGACAAACGCCACTTCGCCAAACGTTCGGAGCTGATCGAAGAGAGGAAGTGTCCCAAACATTAGTTCCATGGGGGTTTTGTCACCGGTGACGGAGTTTACTATCCTATTGTGTGTATGATAACCCACATATAAGCGAAACTCCAGAACTTATCTGGCAGACCCGATGCAATGAGCGCCGTCCTAGCCATGTCCCCAATTGTCCGATGAAGCCGCTCGGCCGCTCCATTTTGCTCAGGTTCGTAGGGCATGGAGTGTTGATGACTGATTCCCTGGTCCTTGAGCCAATCGGTGAATTTCTTGGAGGTAAATTCTCCTCCACCATCCGTCCGAAAACATTTCAGTTTTTTACCGGTGAGGCGGTGCATCCGTTCGATGTATCTTTGAAAATTGATGCAGACTTCATCTTTCTTTTTTAGTAGAAAGCCTTCCGAGTAAGTTGAAGCTAAGTCGCGGAATACTACCAGGTACTTGACCCCCATGAAACTCTCGACGAAAGGGCCCAGGACGTCCGACACAATGATATCCATTGGTTGTAGTTGGCTGTTGTTGCTGAGTCGCTGACGATCCCGTTTGCTCTTGCTTACCAAGCAGTCCTCACAGACGAAATCCTTGTTTGTCAATCGATCTGGTAATCCCGGAAATCTTCCCGCCGCACACATCTTAATGATCCTCTTGAGACTAATGTGTCCAAGGCGTCGGTGCCAGAGCAGCGCATCCGAAGATTTTGGAGCTAACTCAGAGGAAAGACAAGAAACTTCAGGAGTCATCGTATTGCAAGCCCTAATTGGAGGAACAAAAACAAGAGGCACAGGCCCATTCCTAACAATAGCAGGGACTTGCCACCGGCGCTGAATTGAGAAAGATTGAAAACAAAAACCGGAGGGAAATCTAACCCCCACATTGCCGTCCGCGTCCACCTCAATTTTACCTCCTCCAATCCGAAGACATTCAGCCGAAAGCAGTGTTGATGTCGCATCGGGGCTGAAATAAACATTGTTGATAGTAATTGAGCCTGATTTATTGATCAGCGTCATCTTCCCAACTACAGTAACAAAAGATGTTTTCGCGTTAGTGGCTGTGATGAGGGGAATAGGCTTGGCAAGCTGAACACGATCAGAAAGCAATTGGAGGTTGTTGGTAAAGGTATGAGATGCGCACGAATCCAGGCCAAACAGTGTTGCTCCATTCTTCATTAACCAATCCAATTCCGCCTGCGTGACGTCCGGGTTGATTTGCTGGGCCGTGATGGATTGAATCGTCGGGTCATCGCCTTGCTGCAAGGTATCGACATTGTCCTTCGCTTCCGCAGAGTGAATGGTGAATGCTGGACGAGGCGGTGCCGTGGACGCCCGGGTGATGTTGGATGATCCCATCGGAGTAGTTGCTTTGGGACAGTCGGCCGACGCATGGTCACGGGAGCGACATTTCGGGCACCACTTGGCGACCCCAGAGGAAGAGCTGATGGCCGGTTTGTGCGTCGAACTATTGTTTTCTGGCTTGCTGGAGGGGGCTTTGTCGGCCTTACGATCAAAATTGGACTTTCGAGACTGACGCCAAATAGATAATTCCGTTTTTGCAATTCGCAAAAGATCAGAGTTTTTTACTTGATAGTCACCTGCCTCCATGCGAAAATCAAGCTGTCGAGACACATTCACGAAAGGATACGTCTCGGGATTCGGGAGGGATAGTTGAAAGAAAAGACCCGTCAGAGACTCCTCCGTCACTTGGAAATCGGATTGAGTTAATTGCTTGACTAAATTTTCGACTTTCCGAAAGTGAGAATCCAAGTCCGCCGATTTGTCGTGGTGGTTGAAGCGAAGATCAAGCAAATCCCGCACTATTGCCAGGTGTGCTGTACGCGTGCGTAGGGTGAATGTATCCGCGATCAATTGAAATCCGTCCAAGCCAGTTTTACACTTGGCCACCCCAACTTTTATACCATCATCTATGGTAGAAGTCAAAGCTATCTTCAACAACATATCCTCCACGTCTGAGAGAACGAGAGTGTCGTCACGAAGATCGATGGTTCGCAAGAGAGTCCCAGAGAGGGCTTGCTGTAGCATTACCAACCACGTTTGAAAATTTCCGCCATTCACCTCGAGCTTCGGCACGGATTGCAAGAGGCGATGAAGGGTGGTGGTGTTGGGAGGTTGAGGGGCTGTTTGTTGGGGGCGGGTCCGAGTGATATAGCATTCGCCGATTGCGCTAATTGCGTCATTTTTCTGAACAGCATGAATTGCTGTAAAAGCTCATGATCGATTGGTGGTTGTGAGCTAGAAGATTGAGAGGTTGGTGGTTGAGAATTGTCCGCAGAGGTGCTCGGCAACTTTCCATAGATTTGGAAGTTGGCGGTTTGGTTTAGAAGTGCGTACCGGGTCAGGGGTGCCTTCGATAATGTTGATTTGAGGAGGTGGTTCTTTTGGTCGAGAATTTGTACCCTCACGAAGTTCCTTGAGGGCTTCATCGAAAAGGTCCCCCAATTTTTGTGCGTCCGAGCTGACAGGTGCAGCTACCGACGACGAACGAGCATGAGAGGATCCGATGGGTTGTGAAACATGACGGCCACGAGGTTTCGATCCCACAGTCAAGGCAGATCGCTCGTCCCGTTTTTCAGCCATGGTAGAAAAGAAATGACCCAAAGACGCAGTCGCGAGAATAAGAGGCTTATAACCTATTGTAGCCTCACACCTCTGGGATGACGGCGAAGAAAAAGCGAGTATGTATTTCAAGCATAACGTCATCAGTAACAAAAAACAATGGATGAGATCAAATGGAAAGATAAATAAAAGAATTAAAAAGAAAGAGAAGAAGAGAAGTGATGATATGAAAGAAAAACAATGCTTACCTGGGATGACGGCGAAGAAAAGCGAGTGAGGAAAAAGAGCTGCCGTCATCCCAGTACAAGAGTATTTTGGAGAATCTCAATACAAGCATATGCTAAATACATAATCTTTATGTATGCTAATACTGAGTACTAATCCATAACACTTGCATGATGAATCATTGGCAATGGAGTGATTTGGTGCTGTAGCATGAGGAGCAGAGGAATGGAAACTTCTATGTACAAGATGCTGGAGCCAGAAAACAAGAAAAGCATAGAAACGGATGTGAAATCAAGAGACCCAAAGCTCTTGCGGGTCCCAGTTAGAATCGGCAATCATGTTGCTTTCGCCTTCGTTATCAATGATCTCCACTACATCGTTGTCGGCTTGAGAGGATGATTGTTCAAACAAGTTGAAATCAAAGAGGGTATTCATGAAGGCCTCTTCCCGAGAAGAGATGACTTCATTCTGCTCTTCAGTGAAGACACCCTCCTCAAATGCTTCAAGCTCAGCCGGAGTGAGGAATGTATCATATGCCTTCATATTCTCGTATTCGGAGTCGTCTCGGTAGGTGATTTCTGTTTTCTTGTCTTTCTAGAAGCGAGCAGACTGTCTCCTTGGAGAAGCTGAAGCTTGATTTGCGATATCATCTTCAAGGTGGTGGGAGACATGCGATTGCGAGTTTTTGATTTGATGGCATTCATCATTGAGAAGAGTCCCTCAACTCCGGCAGCATGAGGGACAATCTCAAGTATTCCAATGGCGAGCTTCTTCAAAGGCTCTGACTCAGGGGTGAGAGGGACCGTAAGCCAGTAACTTAGAGCTTGTCAGTTGTTTTGGAGTTGAAAGGAAATATTCCATTATAATATCGATTGATAGAATCTTGCAGAAGAGAAGCCTCGGATCGGGTCATTTTCCAATCCTTTGCAAGTTGGAGAATCATTCTACCGATATCAGATATTGTATGCTTTTTGAAACAGCTGTACGTTGAAAAGCCGGGTGAAAGAAGAACGCTACCATATAAATGTCTTCATGGAATACCTTCGTTTGAGCATGAAGAACAGCAATGCAATGAGATTTGAATCTCTTGAATCACGAGTAAACATCTACCTCACTAATTCTCTTGTAAGTAGTGATCAAGTGCTTCCATATGTCGGCTAAGGTTGTCTCCGAGCGTTCTAGGTCACCAATGGCGTCGATAACAGGTTGTAAAAGTTTGATGAGAGTCTGATTGGCCGTGAAGTGGTCTCGATCCTCAATTACTTGATCACCGATTCTGTCAGAGCAGGGGTATCCACCAGGGGATCATGATACATTTCAAGGCATTTTTGGAAGCCGATTTCGTGATGCTGGACACCGAGACATACTTTAGCCATTGAGTACCAGCGGGTCTCGCAGAGGGTTTGAAGAGCATGCTTGATGTTGTTGGATTTCTGCCAAGTGGAAAGATGCTCTCGCCAGAAGCCAGCCATAGAGAAGTAGTTGACGAGTATCTTGTT
>SMGU01002856.1:0-12100 GCA_004348175.1 Puccinia novopanici | reverse complement strand
GACGGCTTCGCGCTCTCCTGCGCGAGCCGTCGCGACGCTATCAGCTCCGAATCCGGCTCCGAACTCGAGTCGTACTCCACATCCGACTCGGACTCCGAATTGCTGGCCTCCTTCGTATCTATATATGTATTATATATATATGTATTCATCCGTTATTTTCAGAAGACAGGAGTGATGATACCTTGCTCTTTCTTTCTTGATAATATGATGAGCGCAGGCTTACTTAATAATTTGTTGTGTTCCATCAGCATATCAGCGCCAGAGGCGGAATACCTAGATAACAACAAAAAAACAGAGAGGAATGAGCTTCGATACCAAAAGAAAAGAAAAGAAAAGACAAGACAAACAGCATCGAGTTGCGGCTGATCCGTTATGAGAAGTCGAGGCGAGAGAGGAGGATTTAACGTGGTGGTGTGGGTGCTGGCCACCAGGGTCGACAGTGCCAGGGTGGGTCACCACAGGAACGGAAGACGAGGCCTCGTCGGCAGCTTGATCGGAGCTCGATTATCGCCTTCGATATTAAATATACTACAAATGAATGAAACAAAGAATCAATATATAAGAAATAATAATATGCAAAGGAACAAAAAAAAAAAACACCAACAGATCGAATTCCTTGAGAAGTAAAGCAAAGAGCGGCGCAGGCATTCCGAGGGTGGGAGAGAAGACAATCCCGACGTTCCGCAGCGACATCTTGTTGACCTTTTCGTTCTGCACCACATGGATGAGATGGGCGGACAAGAACCTCAATAGGGTGTAGTTGGATAAGGGCAGCTCGGCACAGAGTCGACCAAGTTCGTTAACTTTGTCACTCCGTTGAGACAGATCTAGGGGAGAGAAGATTCAGTCTATATGAAGAGGGGATGTGTGTAGTGGAAAGAAAGGGACAAACCGATGACTTTGAGGAACTCGGCATGGAGCTCTCGCGTAAGTATGGGGGAGGCCAGTTCTCTAAGGAACTGTTTCAAGAGTCCAGCGACGGCATGGACGTCATGGTACTCTCCTTTGAAGATTCCAGGAGGTTGTAATCGCCCTCGGTGTTAAAGCGTTCTTTATATCCCTTGATGATGACGGAAGAGCCAGAAAGACGATAAATGCCTTCCTCCTCGATCGCGCCTTTAGCCTCGAGGAACTCGACACAGCGAAAGACGATGGCAGGGAGATCGAGACCCTCGTGTACTCGGGCCACCGAGACGGCCTCCTGGAGGGAGACCCCAAAGACTGGCCGGGGTGCAGGCGCAAAGAGTGCCGGGAGCCTAGCGAGCCGCCAGTCGAGCCGGTCCCACTCGGGCCAGCATCACGACGTTCGGCCATCCCACGGCCCGCAAAGCCCCAGAAGGCCGACCGGAACTTGGCCTTCTTCTCCTCGGCCGGTTTAATGCGATAACCACCCGTGATGGGTGCGCCGTTCATGGGCCCAGAGATCTTGGGGCGTTGTTGAGAATCTGGCGTGTTGGGCCGATCGTTGGACGAGGTCACGATCGATTCCCCATCCGAACCGATCTGTTGCTCCTGTTGCGGTGAACCGTGCACAGTATGTTGTAAGTGTCGAGTTTGGATGTTGGTGCGTGGTGTTAAAGGAACCGGATTACTCGGCTGTTGTTGCTTCTGTTGTTGTCTTTGCTGCTGCTGCTGCTGAGAATCATTTGTATTGTTGTTGTTATGACTGTTGCTGCTGCCACTGGCACTTGGTGGGCTACGGGCATCAAGTAGTTGGTTGGCACGATTTTCCGATGGGACAGACGAGTTAGTATTCCGTACTAGTTGTTCGGAGGTGTGGGGAGTGGGCTGCTCGGCGGATATCTTGCGTGCACCAATGGATGGAGGTTCTTCCAAGATGGTGGTAGTAGTGAAAGAAGTGGAATTATCGAGTTGATGAGAGGAGGGAGAAGGATTGAGTGGGTTAGAGTTGGTTGAATCAGTGCGCAGGTGAGGGTGACTCCTTGAGGCCTTAGAGTCGCTACGTAGATCGGTTGAGGAAGAATAATGATGGGATGAGGAGGAGCCTGGATGAGGACCATCGGCCCTCGATGTGCCGTCTAAAGAAGTTTGCCGGCCCGGTCGGTGATCAGAAAAGGAGGAATATGAGGTAGGGGTTGGGACTGGACGTGAGGGGGTGGAATCAGGTGATGGTGCGATGCTAGGGTGGCAGTGCTTGTTCCGCCACCCGGAGCAGCAGAAGAATCAGCCGAGATGTAACGACCAGTGACATAACACGTTAGGGCATCCACCCAGGCGTCTCGTTCTTCGTCAGTCTCAGCGCACAAGATGTGATCCACTTCGCCCTCTTTTTCTCGTTTGTGCATCCGAATCAAAAAGGCATGTCGATAGGAATCATCATTGACCTCTTGTGGTCGAGATTGTTGTCGACCGATTTGAGCGCCGGTGATGACGATATGACCTAAACGACTACCACCTCTGGTATCGAAGTACTCGAGGATTGGGCCATCTAGGACATAGAACCTCGTCTGCCAACCTCCAAAGTTTCTACCCTTCTTGGTGAGATAACCTTGCATGAAACCGGGTCGATTCGGAGCACTTGTCCGTTCACTGATCACGATGTTTGAATTGAAGAAATCACAGACGTCTCCCTTTTCTTTTAGTTGGGCGGCACACAAGCTCTGTAAGTATTTTTGAAGAACAGCCTAAGAAGGGGGTTGATTAGTAAGGGATGAGATATGTATATAGGGAGAGGGTGTTACGTACTTTACGAGCATCAACTTTACTCGGGGCATGATCCTTGAACAGGGCACGATCGGGTAATTGAGCAAGTGCTTTATTTTGTGTTTTGGAATGTTTAGATTTGACTAAATGATCGAGAGTCAGCACATCAGAGTAAAACTTTTCGACAACCCAGCTGGCCTTGGCTCCTTTACGTTCGGGGTCGCTTTCAGGAGGAATGATGATGTTGATATTGATGGAGAAGGAGATAACCTCCTTGCTCTTCTCGTTGGCTCGAATATGAGAGTTGGTGACCTTGATTTGAGTGAATGGTAAGAAGGTGGGTGTCAACATTCTCCGTTTGGCGGTAGGCTGTGGAGAGTGAGTGAATGAGCTGGCAGCGGGAGTTGAGGGAGGTTGTTGTTGTTGTTGCTGTTGTTGTTGTTGTTGCTGTTGTTGTTGTTGTTGCTGTTGTTGTTGTTGTGATGGTGGTGGTAGTAGTTGTGGTGGTGGTGGTGGTGGTGGTTGTTGTGGTTGTTGTGGTTGTTGTTGTTGTTGTTGTTGTTGTTGTTGTTGTTGGCGGTGCTGCTGCTGCTGCTGTGGTGGCTGAGAGGAAGAAGAGGAAGAGGAACTGGTGTGCTGGAGGGGGAAGGACGTTGAGAGGAGTGGGTTGGACTCAAGTTGGATCGGGTGGAGGAGGGAGTTGATTGTTTTGGGGCCAAGTTGGATGAATCAGAGGAATCGGGTTTGGATGAGTAATTACGAAATGAGTCGATTCGAAGTGAGTGATCCAGTGGTGGGGATGATGATAGTTCTGTGGCCTCATTTGGGAGGGTGAGTTCGTTAGGCTCGTGGGAGGTGACCGACAGGGCTTCCATGGCTTCCGTCTTGATGATGGGGGTAGATGGTTTAGGTATGGTTGAGACAGCAGTATCGGTGGGAGGGGTGGATCTGTTGGGTAGGGCAGACAGGGTGGTTGGAGTGATGGGGGAAATGTTCCGGGGAGGTATCTTGAGAGCAGAGTCAGCCTTAGTTTGTAGATTTAAGAGTAGATTAAGTGACGTACTGCCTTGATTCAGGGGGGAGGACGCTATGACGATGGAAGTGTTGTTTTGATGAGGTGTGTTTGGCGGTAGGGTGTAGGGAGAGACGAAACTTGTTGTTGTTGTTGTTGTTGTTGTTCTGGGTTGAGGAGTGAAATGGTTTGAGGTTGTTATCGTTTGTTGTTGTTGTTGTTAGGTTTTTTTGAGGATGAGGTTGTTCTTCGGATGATGATGATGATGATGATGCTGATGGGATGAGGATGGGTGGTGGTACTAGGTCGAGTTGTTGGTGAGTAGTGATTGAGTTGTTAGGTTTTGAGAGATCGAGGGAGGAAGCTTTCTTCTTGGGTGAGTGTGAGTTGTTGTCAAGTTCTTCGGTTGTCATGTCGTTGGTGAGTCGTAGACTGTTTGATTTTTCTTCTTCTTCTTTCCTGGGTGTTGTTGTTGTTGTGATTTTAGAGTGAAGTTCTTTATTTTCTGCTTTGAGTGATTTGATTTCGGCTTTTGATTTGCTAATGAGTGTCCATAGTTGTCTGTTTTCGTCTTGTAGTTGTTTTAGTTTGAGTTTGAGTTCCATGTCTGAGTCGTTGTCTGTTTGTTGTTGTTGTTGTTGTTGTTGTTGTTTCTTGTTGAGTTGGTTTGTGATAGTGAGTAGTCGGTTGTATTGGTTGATGAGTGATGAGAGTGCTTGTTGTGGTTGGTTCATGTGTTGTTTTAGGTAGTCGTCTAGTTGTAGTTGTTGCAAGTGAATTTGAGTGTTTGATGAGCCCGAGTCGAGTGATGAGTTGGAAGTGGTTGAGCGAGTATGAGACATGATGATGATGATGGTTGTTGTTGAGTTGTTGTTGTTGTTGTTGTTGTTGTTGTTGTTGTTGTTGTGGTTCCAGTTGAAAGTTTCCGAAAAAGTGTTGAAAAGGTAAACTCAGTCACACTCAACAACCACCCGGACAAACCTAGCAGCTAGCTGTGATCTCCATGCAGGCTCAACCAAATGGGGAAAGAACACCCCCCAACTCCAATTAAACAATCCCAAATTAAATTGTTCCTTTCTTCTAGTTCCATAAAATACATATCGTGCAACATACTTCAACAAGTCTACAAAGAAAGGGTCGAACATCAGGAATAAAACCAATACAGCGCCGGGCCCTGAGCCATTTCTGGGAGACATCTCTTTTTTTTCATCTGAAATTCAGAATCAATTCTCTTTTTGACGAATCGGATACCACCACAACGGTGTAACCGGTTTTCCGTTTTTCTTTTCTCATCAATCGAGGTCAGCAAATCGACACGCTCTTACTAGATGAGACGAGCCTGAAATCATCATATTTACTTGTTTATCCTTTACTCTGATCAGGGTTCTGCTTCCTGCTACATACATACCGAACTTAACTAAGTCCCCTCCGGGCGCTTCGGTGAGAGGTATGCAGAACATGGCAGTTTTTACCCCCCAATATCTTTGCATCACATCATTCATTTCTCTCGTTCAAGGTCTCTAAGAATACGCAAGACCTCTGCCTACACCATTATTATTTTATTTTTTTTCCCCTCCTCCTCCATGTTGTAATATTCCTTCCTGAAAATGGCCTTCATTTCGGGTGAAACGGGATCTCACCTCCTATGGCCTATTTGTATTATCTCAGACTTGTTCATCTTGCAATTCATTTGATTGCTGCAAGCCTCGATGGAAAAAAAAATGAAAGCTTGGGGATGGGCAGAAAAAAAAATTAAGGAAATGACGACCCATCCGCAAAAGTTGCCAAACTTCTGAAATTCCATCAGAGTAAGCTATGTCTCCAGCAAAGCGTCCAATCGTTGTCCACGGTCGGTTACTTTGGACGAGCGATTCTCCGCTTAGACGATGCCGACTTGTATTCGACTCTTCATCTAGAGGCCCTAGAACGATTCGACCAGGAGCCAAAGCCCCTTCAATTGGAGACTGTGATGTCGCTGGTGAAGCGCAGACACACATTTCTCCTTGCCGGGACAGGATTTGGTAAAACCAGGATTGCTGAGATGTATCTCAGTTTGTTTGATCATGTTCAAAAACCTGTTGTATTGGTCCTGAATCCATTGGATTCTCTTGGCGACAACCAAGTACAGTATTTCTAGTATCAGTAATGCTTTTCCATGTTAAATCTGAGTGTTGATTTTATTTATCACATGTTGACAGGTTGCAGAAAAAAAATTGGTTAACATAACCGCCATCAATCTTACAAAGATGTCCCTCAATATGGACACTGCAAGGGATATTATACAGGGTGCCTACTCATTCATTTATCTAGTAAGTGGTATTTTTATCTCTTTCATTTCCAAATCATAACTGACAATAAATCTGCGGTTAGAGTCCCGAGGTACTATTAAATAGTCCAATCTTCCATGACATTTTCTATAACAATGATTTTCAGGCCCGAATTTGTCTTATTGTTGTTGACGAGGCCCACATGGTCTACATGTGGGGCTAGTTGAGTCCGGACACTCAAAAGACCTCAATTGTCATGGAAAACATCATGACTTGGGTGCTTTTCGACCTTGTTATGGCAGTATGGCAGAGCGGCTAATGGCGACAAACGTTCCAATTCTTCTCCAATCCGCAACGTGTCGGCCTGCTGCTGTGCGGGCAATCCTGAAAAGTTTAAAGATAAAGGAGGATGACATTAACTTAATCCGCGGGGAATTAACACGCAAAGAAATCACCATAGTCCGCGTTCCCATGGAACATTCTTTGGCCTCGTGTGACGACCTTCTCAGCGTTTTTGGACCGGTTTCTGTGATTCCCAATCACCTAATTGTACCTACCTTAATATATTCGACAACCCGAGCATTGACCATGCAGGTATCTTCTGTGATTCACCAAGCTCGCCGGATTGCAAATGGCCATCTGAATGCAGAGAGCTCGTTTGCGAGACGTTATCATGCATGTACGGGAGATAAAGCAAAGGAGGCAGTTGTGCAAGATTTTGTCGAAGGGAAATTCCCCGTGGTGTCCAGCACAATAGCCCTTGGTCTCGGCCAAAACTGGAAACGAGTGGCGCGGGTGATTCATGTTGGCTGAGGCGATCCTGCAACATTATTCCAGATGATCGACGCTGTGGTCGAGGTGGGAATCCCGGGCTTGCATTACTGTTTGTCGAGGCCTCACGAACCAATGGGAAGAATTCTGTGACCGACTTTGATACACCCGATTATCAAAATGATGATGATCGTATGGATGCACTGGCCATCACACCTGTCTGCTTGCGAATTGCTTTTTCAATTGATAACACGTCAGTTGTCTCTTTTTGATCTTGTGGAAGGATTTGCTTCATACTGATATATATAGATATCTTTTGGGTGGTTGGAAATCAACAGCATTGGCTACATACCTTTGAAATTAGATGATCCCAATGTGCGCCGTGAAGCACAACGTGAAATAGATGAAGGGTTCCCAGCTTGTGTTGTTCCAACTGCAAGCCCATTTGGCGAGAAGCTTGGAAAAATTCAATTCACGTAACCCTGTCAAACTTTGAAAATTTTATCTTGGATCCGGAGAACATCCCTCGATTGCCTAATAATGATGCTTACTCCGAGTGAAGGCAAGCGTTGGTTTCAAAGTTGGTCGTCAGGTGGATCATCCTTTGGATTCTCTTTGGGAAGACTGGGCAATCCACATATTTGAAGAATTCTCATCTTACTATAGGAGTCGTTACACTCAGTCGGCCCTGGAGTTGTCACCTGAGTTTCTCTTCCCAATGGCAAGGGCACGAGCCTACGTATTAGGCACGGTCAATCATCAGCCTGGTGATGTGCTGAATCGAATAATTGGAGGCAAACTCTTCCCTGGTCATATTATGTTCCTCAAAGAAAGCAGTGATAGATTCCGGGCAGGAGACAAATTCTCTAGGCATGAATCGACAAGAGTAATGCTAAGATACTCCGATGTCGTGTCAGGTGTATGAAGGAGTTGGATGGGGTGTTGCGCAAACGACTGGCTCACATTACCAAAGTAGAGAAAGCACAAAAGAACAGGAAGCAGCAGCGGCAAAGGCGGCTGAAATCACTAGGAAGAAAATGAGGTTGCCAAAAAGAAACAAATCGAGTCAGAAATGCGGAAAGTGCAAGCGGCTCAAAAGAAGGCACTTTTGGCGCAGGAAAGAGCACAAGCGGCCGACAACAGAAAAGTTAAACATCCCAAAAGTCATCGAAGTGAACCTACGGAAAACACATCTGGACCGACTGCAAAAGAAGGCATGTCAATGAACTATCATCAGTTGAGAAACTGGCGATTCTGTCACCATACCAGTTACGAGCTTACAGGACATCACCAATCTTACTCATCCTCCATGCCGAGGTCTTCAGTTTGATCGAGTTGGAAAAGGGCATTTCCAGGATTGAATCGTTGTAGTTTCTTACCGCCTTTTGCAAAGTCTTGTTGGAGCTTTTGGTATCCCTTTGCAAAAACATTGTCGATGGATGTTTGAACTTTTTTTTTCCCCTTTGGATTGATACAATATATGTCGTATTGTCGAGCCATTTGGAGAAACGAATTCAAGTCGCCATGTGATAATTGGTGTTTGTGTGATTGATATGTAGTCCTTGGCCTGAATTGCGCTTGATGTTACGCAACATTCCTTGGAGCTAGTGGTCAATAAGAAGTAATTAGCAACAAGAACGCTTACTCAATTGCTAATGATTATGCCTTACAATCGGAACATTAATCGATATCTTGTCTACTAGTCGCATGATTCTGGTCCCAGTGCCGTTGTGGTTGTAAAAGTACTTCAACCAATAATTCTGTAATTCGAGGTAGAAATCCTTAGGTACAAAGTGCCCTGGTCTTCCTGTTGGACTAATTAAGATTGAATGTTTGATGACTGTACGTAATCCAGCTGGCAACACCTTGGTGAGGAGAAGATACAATCGGGGTAGATGGATGCCGTACTGGGGCAAACCTTTGATACCTTGTGCCATGATTGACCATCGTCGCCACATGTGGAGAATGCGACCAATGTCACCCTCATGCATTGCGTGATTGCACTCAATAACCGTCGCGAAATCTCGTAATCTTAGGATGAAGTTGTACAATTTTCGATTGTCGCGATGTTCACCCATGTTCACCATTTCTAGGGCCGAGGGAGACATGAATCTTGAATAGGTCTGATCGACGATTGTTTCAATGTCCCCGCGAGACAACTTGAGCTTTTCAGTAGGGAGAGCATCCTTCTCGCGTTGCATTACCACACTATGAAGCAAATCAACCGCATGGATACATTAGCACAAACAAGCACTGGGGAGTCACAACTTCAATGACTTACAGAATAGTACTGAGGATGCATGCTTCCTGGACCTTGACCATGTTTGATATCATCAGTGAAAAATCCTTCTTGGTAATTGGGCGGTCAGAGGGGATTCCAAGAGACGAAAGAACATGCCAGGCACCCAGATCCGAGGCATCTGAACTGTCACCAAAGTGTAACAAGAAAATTGATTGAGCGATATTCCATAGGATGTGGGAAGCGCCTAGGATGCAGAAGCAGTTTGACAAGCTTTCCTCAGGTAACAAATTTGGTCGGCGGAGGGCGCGCAAGCTTTCTATGAGGGAGCAAGTACCCAGGTTGCCTTCTACTATCCGTAAGTTTGAGAAAAACTCCCGGTCTGTCAGGCCGGATTGGTGGATTATTCCCTCAAAAACATTGGAGACACCTTCCGAAGAATTGTCCGACGCGAGCATGAGTTTCATCATCATTATTGTGGGTTCTGTTGGTGTAATGGGTTCGACGACAGGTGGCTTGGCGTTCAAAGGAGGTGATGAAGATCTGTTGGTTGCTAGATATTTCATGAGGACAGACGTAATTTGGCTTTTGATGACTTGTTGAAAGTGTATGTTATCAAGATCGGATGGGAAGAACATGGAAGGTGTTATTTGGATATTATTGAAGGTGGAGATTGCTTGCTTGTATGATTCCAGAGAAAGATCTTCACGTGGGACCTGAGCAAGAAGGGCTGGGCTGACTGTGTGGAAATAGCCCCACGTACCGTGGAATACTCGACTCTTTGACTTAGTGTTCTGCGTATGAACTCTCTCGTGCAAGTCTACGTTATCAATGCAAATGAGGGGCTGGAATACATTCGGATCTGTGTTACCACAGAATTTTCGTATGTTTGAAAAAGCTTTGCGGCCCAGGCTGTTGAGTGCTTTCTGCGCCGTTCTTCGCGTGACAGACAAGCCAATGTATTGAAGGTACGCGTTGACACATTCTTTCACTCCACACGCAAGGAACACAACCAAATTGAAAAGTTGAGCACCGTTAACGCCAGAATTTGATACATACTGTATCATCGAGCAGATAGTTGACGCCACCTACCAATCCAAGTTGTTAAACGATCAACCAATCCAAATCTCGGAATCCAATAATAAAAAGAAACCGAGTGCTTACAGTGTGGATGCGGGAAGCCCGGTCTTTGTAAGACAAAGAAGCATCGCCATTGCGCTTGGGAGAGGGGGAATCTTGTGAAAGCTCAGAGGAGCCCGAAGTTGATGACATATCAGAAGCAGTTTCACATGGTGACTCGTTTTCAGATGTATTGTTTTCCACAGATAATTCTAGTCGTGACTTGAGGAGGTTGTAGAGAAATGGCATCTCATCGGTGCACACAGCATGGGATCTGAGATGTTTGCTATCCTCGGAGAAGAAATTGTGCGTAATATGGTGGGGTTTGAAGTGTGGGCCACGACAGTGGCTGCCTGATTTGATTCCTTCACCATTTATGCAGTCCTGGGCCTAATCGAGTGGGAAAACAATTAAGAATGGATTGGCAAAAGAGTTAAGGTAGTACTCACCTGCTCTTGTATGAACTGTTTCCATCCTTCTGTACCTCCTCTTTGTGAGCAAACCAGATTGCGAATGGCAATCATTAAAGCAATCGTCGATTTTATTCCACCCTTGGGACCCCCAGAGGCGACGCTTGTAAGCAAGATTGGAGTCATCAAGGGTGAGGAATGCTGTCATAAACTTCTTTGGGTCAAGATCCTGTTTTGCGATGACATCACAGATGAACACGACTTTCTCGGATAGACTCTTGAATTTTGGGTTGGCCAAGGGACATGACGAGTCATCCATTCTTGCTTTCGAATTGTGGGTGAGTGGTCTGTGAAGAGGCAGAGGGTGGCTGCTTCAGTGTTGGATTCGGGTAGGATGTAGAAATCAGGAACTTACTTGGTAGCTTTTTATTGGTATACCTTGCCCTGACCTGAATCGGTTTGCGTTGATGGCAATGTAGAACTTAGTCAAATTTTGGATGATCTGAGTCAAGATGAATGATGTCACACCTGTCACGGAAAAAAAAATGACAACATATTGAAATTTTTTTCCTCCGAGGTAGTGTATGTATTTGGCAAAGGTAGGGGACCCAAAGCCACTGATGAGTTGTGCCCTTTGAATTTTTTTTTTTGGATCAAGGAAAAGATATACGGCCACCAAATTGGGCAAGATTGAAGGGAAAAATTAGATGATTTTATTACTGTTTACAGTTTCACAATAGGATGTGTGGTTGACAAGATATTAAGAAACTAATTTTTTGCCAGCCAAAGATGAAATACCTCTCACGCCAAAAAGGGTGATTTTTTCGTAAGTCCCCTCCGGGCGCTTCGCGCCCTTCGGGGACTTAGTTAAGTTCGATACATACTCGATTATTCCTTAACTATTTACAACTGGTATGCCACATCTTCACTCTTCAAACAACTCACACCGTGATCTCTCAAGAAATATCAAACCTGTTATAACCCCTGATTCGAAAAATACCAGTTCGAGTCTAGCATTAGCTTACACTATCCTTTGTTGTGTGCCAAACCATCTAGCCTGTCTCAAAATTCCCTCTTAGTCTACGTCAACCATTCTTCCCTCCGTTTTGAATCTCATGAACCATCTCCCTCCCTCCTTCTCAACCACACCCCAATTCCCCTATTCTCCTTATCCCACTCCCAATTCCCAAAACCCCTTTGAACAAAAGACAACTCAACTTTCAGAAAAACTTAATTCAAGAAAAACTGAATCAGCAAATAAAGACTCAGAATTGGACAAAGTATTGTGTTTCCACTTAACCTTGGACATCTTGAACAAAAAAGAAGTATTAAAATCTCAAAAATCTCTTTTGGGCAACTGTTTCTGCCATTGTTTTTTTTTTGAGGATTGAAAAAAAAAAACTAATTGCGTCACCACCTCATTTCAATCCCACCATCAATCACCTTGATAGATTCCAATTTGCCTGATAATGATAATTAACAATGCATGATGGACAGCTACCTTCACACTACCAACCATAGCCAAAATGCAACACCAACAATATTCCTGAACAAGAAACTGATTGAAATCCTGACCACAAATTGTGTAGAAGGAATGTTTGACTCTTTGTTGTAAATC
>SMGU01002855.1:0-11993 GCA_004348175.1 Puccinia novopanici | reverse complement strand
AGGGTGGAAGAGAGTAATTTCTGCTTTTGAGATTCTTTCAGAACATTCATAGTACTTGATTTGTCTGTTGACAGTACCAATGTCAGCTTTCTACTATTCAGAGCTAAGCTAAGCATAGCAAAAAAAATAAAAATAAAAATTGGATAATCAATCAACTTGGGAATAAGTTGTTAGCAAATATCTTTATTCGAATGTAATATACACCCAAATAACCTAGGGTCACCCGTGGTCCTTAGATTAAGAAATTACTCCTCCACTACTTTATCATAGCATGAAAAAAACTTGAAACCTTCCACTCAAGGTTATACTGAGCTTTCACAGAACCCCATAGAATAATTTAAAAGTTTTATGGATAGGTAATTGATATACAAATCACATATCCATATGTATACAAATATGTAACTATATAAATCAACTACAGTAGAAAAACATAATGAAAATTGAGTTATGAGAATATTACCTCATCCCTATAAAATTCATCATGAGAGAAGATACAATAGTTCAGGAGGATCTACAGGCTAGCCTGAGAAGAATTAAAATAGAAATGTCAGAAGATCCTCTAAAAATGATCTATATCTGTGAAACAGATATGTTAAGATCCCAAAGCCCCAGATACTGTCATCAGAGCTTCCCACTGCTCTCAAAGAATCTGGTTTCGACTCAGGATCCCAGAAAAGGCTTATAAGAAGCCTGTATGCCCCTGAATCCAGTCCCAGAGATTCCAGACACCAGCACACAATTTATCCAAGCACCACCAGCCTTCAAATAGTGAGTAGTTTCTTTAAGTCTATCCAGTGTCCCCAGTCCCTCCAGATTTTGTCTCAGCACCCCCATAACCCCTTTTTATTTTTTCTGAGCCCTGATCCAAGGATTTACTTCCCAAGAGGAGTAAGTAGTGAGAATCCCCTGAAAATCCTTGATTGCTTTCCCCTGGGCTCTAAGAACCCCTGTTAAGAAGGCCCCAGAGGATCATTTTACCCTAATACCCCCTGGATCACACCAGGGCCTGATTTATTTAGAGGGCTTTCCCAAAAAACCCCCGCTCAGCAGGCCCCTCCAGATCATTTATTCTTATTTGTGGCCATTTCTGTGCCCTTCTATATTTTTTCTCTCACCCAAAAAAACAACGACAAAAACCCAGAAACCCATAAAAAATATTTATTATATTTTTTTCATTTGCTTGCAATGTGTGTAGCTAGAAGGAATCAGTACTTGGCATCACCCTAGCTGACAACCTAAGTTTTATACAGAGCTGAAATTCATCCTTCTGAACCCCAAGAGGAGGTGGTTTACAACAAACCTCAAAGTTTAAAATTAGAGTGGACAATAAGGGGGTAAGGGGTTACATAACCTGATAATTGGTCAAGAGGATATTCATGGATGGTCCAAAATCCTACAACAGCATCAGCCATTTTGGTAGCCCAGTGAACACTCACAATTTTTCCCACATCCAAAGCCACTCACGGTTGGTCCCACATCTGAAGCCAAGGAACTGAAGGGGTGGTGGGAAAGCTCCATCAGGGAAGCCACTAGTGCTTAATTGGGGGTTGGGTATGGGAAATCACTGTCAATGGCCTCAATGGCTGCTATAGCCGCAGAATCCAGGTCAGAAGTATAATTTTCCCTGCAGAAAATCAGCTGGGGGTGGGTTGGATTTGATTTATTCAGATGGTTTGAGCAGGGAATTAAAGGAGACTGGGATGTCAATGAGTGATTGGTCAATTGGGCCAGGAGCTGGGATGCCACAAGTCTTCTTGGAGAAATGACAGTGTTCCCGCAAGTCAAGGAATGTGTAGATCTGCAGAGATGCAGTCCTCAGGACTCATTTTCCCAGTCAAGGCAGAGGTTGAATTACCAGTAGACTAACAAACAATCCAGCTACACAGCCTCTGAATTCACTGTAGACAAATGGTATCATCCTCAGAGGCTGGTGGTCAATTACTCAAGCCTTGAGGTCTCCAGGCATCCCAAAGTTCAAATACTCAACAAGTTAAAAGTTTTTGACCATCTCTTGTTCAAAATTAAACACATGTTCAAGGGTTCCAGCTTGGGTACTGTAGCCCATCAATGTCTCAGGATTTACCTCCTGAGTTTGGTTTTCCAAAGGGGGGAAGGGCAAATGCATGCAAATATTTGGGCCCAGAGTTCTTCCCAGGGCTTGCCCACAAAATTCTTGACTCCTCTCTGACAATAAGTTTACATAACCTCTTTGATCAGGAAGGATTCCTCCCTATCAAAGAGGTTAAATAACCTCTTCAACTGGGAGGTATTCCTCCAAGTCAAAAAGCTACAGACCCCTTTGACCAGGAGGCAGTGTTAGCATAGAAAACACTACACTAACAGTTAGCATAGTGTTTTTCTATGCTAACACAATCCCAGAAATCAGGTAGTGTTAGTGGCAGCTTCTCTGACAGCTGTGAAAACTACACTAATTCTATGCTTACACTACCCTCTTCTTTGTTTATGTAGTGTTAGCAGGAAAAAAGGCCCGCTATTCTAACAATAGCTGTATTTTAGCAGAAAAAGACTAAAATTATGCTACACCCAAGCTACCTTTAGTGTAACTGGCCCACCATTGGTACCAGTGGGGTCTTCCACAGGTGATGAGTTATTTTGCATCTATGGAGAGAACAGGTTGATTGGAAGCAGAGAAATTAGTTGAGTATGGGCAGATTTCCTACACTTGGAGTTAGCTTTTCATATCAGGGCTTCTTGTGTAATCCTTGTGAAACCCATGAGGAGGGGGTTTAAAACTATTTTGCTATCAATTGGTGTGTATCAGATTAATCAGGTAGCTTGTCCCTCCCCATTCTCAAAAATATTCCCAAATTCCCCTATGCCTCATGATCAAAAGAATCAGTTGGATGAAATGAACTGTAAATGTTATTGATCTCAACACTTCATTTTGGATATGTATGGCTATGGAAAACAAATATCCAACAGTGAGCTGGGATGTGGTACTTTGGAAAGTGGCTGATGATTTCTGAAATTGAATTTTTTGGCTATTAGATTTTTTTCACCTTAAGAACCCTGAATCTCTTGGTAGCCCCATTCCCAGGGGAGCTCCCAGTAGGAAACTGAGTGGGACTGTAGCCCAGGTAAGGAAAGTAATGCTACTACAAGCAAGCGCAAGTTGCTTTCAACATGAGATGCACATAACCAATCAGGTCATGTCAAACCATATTAACTTAGTGGTTTTCATCCCAGATTAGGCAGGATGCACTTAACCATGTTGGGTGCTGCTAGCACTGCAAAGTGACCTGCAGAAATGCTCTTCGGTGTGGAAATTCTGTGAAAGGACTGGAAGGACTGGTGACAGGGTATGTGAAACCAGCACTTGCGTTCTACCACACTGGGTCGGTTTGTCCAACAGCAAAGCTTCCAACGAGTGCGACACAAACGATTGGGTTGGACTGGACAAACTGCGAAAAAAGGTGTGTTCACCCTGCCCATGTATGAGTCTGGGTTTGACTCAGGGAATTCGATTCTGTACAGATGGCGGTCAATCCAATATCCATCAACTGCCGTGGTTCTCGAGTGGGCTGAGCCGGAATATGCGCTTACAGCCCTTCGAGCAGACGAAGAAGACAAGTCACTCGGTCCTTCAGTGCTGCCGGAGGTCGGGCCTCTCATCTCGCAATTACTCCGTGGTCGAAATGTATCCCCGTGCCTCTTCTCTTGGTCTCCCCTCCGCACCTGGTCATGTTGCCAGTGAGCCTCAGCCCAACTCTAACGCAGAAATCAACTTGGCTCTTGAAAAGGTGGACAACTGGACTTCGAGAGCAAATGCGGATGCTCCTTTCAGGCCCGATTTCACTATGTTCGAACCAGTGGAGCCTATTCTGTTCAAACCAGTGGAGCCTATTCTGTTCGAACCAGTGCAGCCTATTCTGTTCGAACCAGTGGAGCCTATTCTGAATATATCTCACAAAAAAAACTCATCATTACAACGTCCTGAACCTGAAATGCCGGCGTGAGACTAGTCTTTCTGACCGGGTGGTATTTCTCATTCGAGATGATCCTGATGCGGCTGAGCAACTGAGATCTGAAAGCATCAAAACGGGATCACTCTACCTTTCAATATTCAAATTCACGTCTTACTGGTTTCACTTTCTCTTTCAAGCCTAAAACATCTCATCTTATCTATAATGGCTTCCTCTTGTTGCTCCCTGTGAACTTCAACAAGTCAACTCGCTAGATATACGACCTCGTATTTCGATCTTCAAAGTGCATTTAAATCATATTTGAAAGTTATCCCCACTGGACCTCTTGTCGATTTTGATTTTCCTAGAGATCCTTATCGTCAGAATCTTGGCTTTACACTCATCACGCATCTCGTCTGTACTCAGACGCCTGCGACGACAATCTCAGCGACCGAGAAGATTTTCTGAACCATAAAAAACATTAGTCTTCTGCAGAATGAGTCAAGTCGTCTTACAATCTCCAAATTCTCCACACACCTCCTCAGCAATTTGGCGCGGGTATCAACTCCGATATTGCCAAATCTTACCCGTTGGTATATAAGGTATTGGCTGATCGACTGATATCAAGAATCATGGTGTTTAATATCAAGCAAAGAGAATTTTTTTACTATATATATAAGGAGAGAGCAAGAGATGGAATTATGATATAGATTGGACACATGTGTGCATTGGTTTTGTAAGCAAAAAGTCTGTTGATTCATGGAGGGTGCCATTTCTGAGGCATAGCTGAGGTGCACAAGTTAGTACTAGCCACTTTAAACCTGTTCTACAGATGGGCCAGCTGCTCTGACAGGATGATAAATCAGTGCAATATTCAGTTGACCAGTACATTGGTAAGTCTCAAAGCCTAAAAATTGGCTCTTATATATTCCTCAAAATCATTCCCTGTGGTTATAAACCAGCCTTTCTCCCTGCCAGAACCATCACATACATTGCACCTGTGTATTTTCAATTGGTTTGGATCTGTGATCCCAAAAGATCAGCAGTCAAAATATCCATAATTAAGGGGTATATTTCAGGGAAGGGGAAGCATCTGGGCATCCCTCCTCTCCAAGCCAACTGTTTCACTCCTTCTCAAAGAAACCCAACAGCAAGTGTTATCCTGCAGAATCAGTGGCTTTCCTACAAGGATGTATGTATCTTGGATTTTGAATCCATGTTCCATAGCACACTCACTTTTTTTTTTTGTATCATGTTCCCTCTACAGAGATGGTTGTCAACTTGAATTTTATTTTGTTGCATGCCTATCTTCTCTTCTTTTTTGCTTGCAAGACAAATGAAATTCAAATAAAATCAATGAAAAGAAACCAAAAAAACAAAGTAGGGCACAATCAATGAAAAGAAAACAGAAAGAGAAATTAGGGAACTGAGAAAAAAAGAATTTTAGAAACAGATCCAGAATTTTTCTCCTACCCTGATCTTGCCAGTGTTTCTTGAAGAAATGGGTTGTGTTCATCTGCTGGCCTTGCTCATGTGGGTTGGGGAGATAACCAGTGAGGCCAGTATCTTTTCTGCATCCACATCAATCCAATGTCTGTGAAACCCGCTCACTCACATTTCACACAACAGCCATCATTATGTAATCACCCTTTCACACCATCTTGAATACTCCTCTTCCCCCGCTCCCTCCTAGCTCTGCAGTTCTGACTTCCTTCATCTGCTGAGCTAGGTACACATTATCATTTCTCCTTCATTCTTTTCTTCTTTTCTCTTCTCCTCTCCTCTTCCACTGTCTCTTATTCCTTTTCACTGTACACACAGAGAGTTCTGGCTTCCTTCATCTGCTGAGCTAGCTCATCTGAAATCTATCCTAGGTTCCAGAAAACTCTCCTAGACTTAAGTCTAGTCTAGTCCCTCTCACGTCTCAGGATATAGTGACGGGTCTAACAGAGACCCTTACAATGTCTCTGTTGCATCAGCTGCCAACGCATAACCTACAATGATCAGTCAAGTATAGTCAAATACCCAGGTTTTTTTGATATGTTACCTGTCTGACACAATAAACACATTGTCTTCATTAGAAATCAGGATTTTTTTGGAGGGAAGGAACAAGAGTCCACCCCTTTTTTCCATATTTATGGTGTGTACAATTACTGCAAGGCATAAAAATGGACCCTGTATAAGTCAGGATCGAAGCCCCTTTGAAGGTCCTGCTTGACGAGATGCAATCCAGCGAGGCGAAAGATCCTCAAAAAGGCACCGTGAGATCTGTGCAGCCCAACCAACCAACCAACCAAAAAAAAAAAAAGATTAAATTGCGAGGGAAACTTTTGGTGGTGTGGAATTGAATAAAAAATAAGATGGACCTAGTTACGGAAGAATCTTCTTCATCGAAAAGGACATTATCGCCGTCTGAATCAGAAGGCGACACGTAGATATTCTCCTTGATGATAATCAGGCCGCCATCTCTTTCGAAGGTGGGTTGCAGAAGCGCACCTTCTCCATCTTCTTGGTTGAGAGCCGAGTCATTCCCCGAAGGAGAACGGCTCGGTGGACGGAGTGCACCCTTGCATTTTCGTAGGAATTTCACTAGCTCTTCATCCGTCAGATGGCCCAATATCCTTCACGCGCGAACAAAACAAAAAGAAGACAGGATGTGGGGGACCGAAAGGAAATTGAGGTTGGGGCAGTATCGACGGGGCAAGAGCGAGAGGAAAGAGCTTACCACTGTGCCCATATCACATCATAGCCAGAGCCGTCGTTCCAGCCATGCTCGGGGCCGACGATGGAAGAAGAGAGGGAGGTGGCAGAAGGATTGGAGGGCGCAAGGGAGGGCAAGAAAGCTTGAATAGACGTGTTCCAAAACCTGAGCGCTTTATCAGCACGGAGAGAGGGGGACCGTTTGCCCTTGGTGGCTTTCTGTTTGCCGGACTCGATGAACGCAGAAACCGGCTCGACCAGGTCGATCCGGTCAAACAAGTATAGCAACACGTCCGCCGTCACCCGTCCGATCCCTGCCCCCACATCCAACGCGCGATATAGCCTCCTCGCACTTCCCTGCTCCCTCTCGTCCTCTGCCGTCGTCTTGCATGGCGAAGGAATTCTCGACAGCTCCGGTCGCATCGTCAGTATGAACATCCGACTCCCCATTGCATCGACCCTGGGTAAGCTCTTATTACCCCATCAAACTTGGTCGTTATTTTATGGGCATGTCCGCTCCCTATCCATTGACACATCCAAAAGAAAATAAACGAATTATGTTGAGTCTCTCGAGTGGTTCCGCCAACCAAACAGCAATAAATATGGCTCCCCACGACGCGAGCGATACAAGGTGCCATACCGAATCCAAAATAAAAAAGAGAGGCGTACATAAAAGAGCAAGAAAGCAGCTTACGCCGAGGCCGAATCCTAGATAAAAAAAAAAAGGCGGAGTCAAGAAGGCTGAGAATGCAAAAATGGAAAGCGAAGGGTAGAAAGAGAACAGACCACCGAGGACGGCATTATTAGAGCCGTCCTTCTGGGCCACGGCATTCCAGTACTTGAGGCCGGCATAGAGGTCCGGACGAGGTGGGCCTTGGGTATCTGGGGTCGTGGGCGCGGTCATGGTGTCTCGAAGCCTGGCGAGCATCAGGTGCGGCGTCCGTGTTGGCTCCGCGCGAATTCGCTCAATGCGTCTGCCCCGGCCTGCCCGACCGGAACCCGTCTCTCGAGTCTTTGTCCCCGGTTCTCCTGCCTTCCCGGCCGGGACTCGGGAGCATGTCCGCGGCCCCCGTGACGCACAAGATGGTAAGAAAGCTGGTGGAGCTGTTTTAATTAGCAGGTGGCAGGCAGAGCGACAAAGGGGCTTCACAACGAATGTTTTGACGCAAAACGCTGCACAGTAGACAGGAGAGAGACAAAATCTATGATACGAGGCAAAAGAGGCAGGGGTGCACGACACATGGGAAATGAGGCAGAGCTAACAAGTGTGATTAAAAATATTTGGTTGGGAACGAAATGAATAGCAAGCAATAGGAGGCACTCAGGGGGCCATCTACGTCTATTGAGATGTACCATTGCCACTCATGTAGTCAGAGCCACTACCGGAATCATCACCGCCCATGTATCAACGACGTGCGGCCGCCGGAGGGTACGATCAAGGTAGGCTGCCTGGAGTGGGTCCGTCTGGGGTGCTTGCACCGTAGTTAGGTCTTATTTGTCTACCGCGCAGGTGTCCACGACGGTCTTTGCCGCCGTTAGGAAGGCTACCACCACCACTAGAGCCACCGAGGCTAGTCCCACTGCTTGCACGGCGCCCTACGTATCCGCGAGGCAGATTGTGGTCATGTAAAGGATTGGCGGCCACTTTCAAGTTGTTCCCGGCGGGTCGTATCTGATGTTGTCTCGCGGCTCAACGCTTTAGAAGAATGAAAATCAACTTGGAGACGATTAAAAATAACTTGAAAAGTTCAGCACTTACTCAACTGCTGAACTTAGTGCAGCTAAAAAACCACAGGGAAAAAAAGACAGTTAGCGACGGAAGTTGGGCAATAAAAGCCGAAGATGGAGAGGCTCCACATACCTCGACGGTGTTTGCCGATTTCAGGGAGGCCATGACCGCCAGAGCTTCCTGCACTGCTCCCTACTTCTCCGCGAGGCAGATTGTGGCCATGTAAAGGATTGGCGGCCACTTTCAAGTTGTTCCCGGCGGGTCGTATCTGATGTTGTCTCGCGGCTCAACGCTTTAGAAGAATGAAAATCAACTTGGAGACGATTAAAAATAACTTGAAAAGTTCAGCACTTACTCAACTGCTGAACCTAGTGCAGCTAAAAAACCACAGGGAAAAAAAAAAAAAGACAGTTAGCGACGGAAGTTGGGAATCAAAAGCCGAAGATGGAGAGGCTCCACATACCTCGACGGTGTTTGCCGATTTCAGGGAGGCCATGACCGCCAGAGCTTCCTGCACTGCTCCCTACTTCTCCGCGAGGCAGATTGTGGCCATGTAAAGGGTTGGCGGCCACTTTCAAGTTGTTCCCGGCGGGTCGTATCTGATGTTGTCTCGCGGCTCAACGCTTTAGAAGAATGAAAATCAACTTGGAGACGATTAAAAATAACTTGAAAAGTTCAGCACTTACTCAACTGCTGAACCTAGTGCAGCTAAAAAACCACAGGGAAAAAAAAAAAAAGACAGTTAGCGACGGAAGTTGGACAATCAAAAGCCGAAGATGGAGAGGCTCCACATACCTGCAACCAGAATGCAAGCAAAGCAAGTGATGCGGTGCATGTTGGTAAGAATATTGGGATGTCGGTAGACAGTAAAGGGTCGGAAATTGAGCGAGCGAAGTAAACGAGCAAACGGTTGGTTGCCGATTACTTGGTTATTATTGATTATTATTATTTAAGGGAGAGACGGTCTCGTTAGGTTGCTGACAAGCTGTATGGTTGTTGGAAGGTAAAACGGATAGAGCGGAATGAGGAGCTATTCCAGAGCACCGGAAGAGGGCCTTTTATAGAAGCTTCTTCCAGGGTGCCGACTCGCATCCACCAACAAACCACACATACACCCCGGGTGCACTTGTTGACGGACATTGAGAGACGTCAGAAAACCGCCGGGCAGACGGTAGCGGTTATGGCTCCCCATTTGAATGGAGAGGCATCATAATCAGGGGTCGAGTCCCTCTTCAGAAGTTTTGCCATTGCTTCTCTGTTTAAATCATTCATGTGTGTAAGAATCGATGAGTTGTTCGCCGTATGTCTACAATGTGCTCTTGAAATCGATTTTCAATTCGACTTTGAACCGGCGCATCTCTGGCCGATTTGTCAACATCCAGAGGAGAATCTCCAATCGATGGGAAATTAATCGGTGTGCTACAATTGCGATAGGCATTACCACACTTTGGGGGAGAAAATTCAAATTCAACAGGGCTAGTACAGTGCGCGTCACGTGCACTCAACTACACCCTGAGTTTCCAAATTTCCGGATTTTTTTCAGCAAAAAAATTTGAAAAAAAAATAATCCAGAAATTGACAGGGGTCAGAAACCTCCAGAAGATGAATAATTGAGAATTACACCACGGATGCAAAAAAAGTTGATGACAACCAAAAATAAATGTTCTTCAGTTGCGGGATGGCTTTTTAACTGATTGCTATTCAAATTTAAACCCTTCAAGGTTTGTGGGCTGGGAAGCCATACTCCCGCAATTTTTTTTTCCTGTATAATGATTGCTTATGCCCCCATGATCTATAACAATAACCCATGGGTTTTTCAGAAAAAAAGGGGGGAAATGTTTTCTGTCCAAAGAAGAATTGCGAGTCCAGACAAAAGGTCCAAGATGATGAGGTGATGTCCTTCATCACTTCATTTGAGGTTCACAAAGATTCCCTCAATGGGATTTTTTTGCCTCAAAATGCGAGAAAACTTGGCATCATTTTTTTTTTTTTGATGTTGGACTTAAGAGTTGTGGTGGAAGGTTGTATGTGAGCTTTGGAGGATGAAAAATAAATCTGGATAGCCAAGTTGGTTGTGGCATTGTTGAGCATGGTCAACCAAAAGAGCCATAGATTGATCCTCCATTGCTTCTCTTTTGGTGATGGGAAGCATGGTTTGGCAAATGGTTCACCAAACCAAGTTGGTTTTCCTCACTGATCTTGTACAGTTTGGGGTTTTTTCTAGTTTTTTTGTTTCCTTTACTACTTGAATAGCATTGTTGAAAACATTAAGATTTGTTGACCTACGCCAACTGCCAGGCAACCAACCTGGTCATTGAATGGAAAAATTTCTGTTTCCATGTTGGAAACATTTTCAGGCATTTTTTTGTGCCTGTGGTGTAAATTGATTTGCAGCATTGTGCTTATGAGCTGGGTCTTAAAGGCCCTGAAGCACAAGGGCAATGAAGAAGTACATATTCTCATCACAACATCCAAGGAGTTCATTTATGGGTCTGGGCAAGCTGATATTACGTATTTGAATGCTTTAAATACATAGGATGTCTCAATAAGTAAATAAAATCCTCCTGTAATCACATACTATGGCTCTACAAGCATGGTGTTCCAAATCCCAACTTGAAAATTGAAACTTTTTTGGTGCATGCCAGAAACTTGTGAATGATATTTACGGATTCTACACCACCATTAGAGTCCAAAATGTGATGTATTAAAAAGCTTGAGGGTACATTTGTCCCCCAATCATTCACCCACACCTGTTTTTTTGCAGGCAAGTAAGGCTGTACCCTGAATGCCAATATCCAGAGTGTTCCCCAGGGGTGTGGGTGATTGGTATGGAGGTTGATACATCCGCCCCCGGTGTGCTGGCAGGGAGAGAGGGCCGCCTGGTAAGCCAATGCGGCCAGGTTTAATTGCTTCTTGGCTTTCAAAGCAATTTCAGAGCCTTCTTAACAGATGGTATTGTATTTAAAACATGTATATACATACTAAGCCATATTTTATCAGCTATGTTTCACTTTTTTTTTTCTGTTTTTGCAATCAATAAAACAGAAAACATGCACTAGCTAAGGAGAGAGTTTGGTTCCACCCCTCAAGACATAAAATCTCCTGGACAGATTTGGATCAAGCAGAGAGCTGCCAGGAGATACTGCAGTCTGCAGTGTCCTTTTGAGAAAACTTTCTCAGACACTGTGCTTGCAGACAAAATTGATAGGAATCCACCAGCCACATTCAAAGGTTAGAAAGTTTTTTTTGTCAACCTTTCTGTTTGTGCTTCATTGAGGGGGTGATTGGTGGTGGTGGAGATGGATATTCTGGGATATAGAATTCCTACACCACCTGGCAATATCTAACATTTACCTCCAGGCCCAGGTTTTTGGATATGGGTCTGGATGGGCCTCAGACCCCATCCCAAACCCTGGTCCACAGCTTTACAGGCAAGGTGTAGTGGAGGCTATGTGAAGCACACTGTACATGTGCTGGATGCTCGCTGACACATGCTAAGGGCCTCTAGACATCCACTAGGGTCCCCCAGATGTCCCCAGTTGTGGTAGTTATTGTGCAGCGTATCAAAAAGAGACTCATTGATATCAAGCTTCAATAACAATAAGCCTTGTTTGAAAGAGTTTGACAGAGCTGCCCAACAT